>ML836197.1:8938-47290 GCA_009831015.1 Picea engelmannii
GAACTCCGTTATCACATTGGTGTTATGGTTTTCTATTGTTTTATGCTTCATTTCAGTTATGTACATGTTTATATGGTTGTCACCTTTCTTTTATAATTCTTCCTCTTTCTTTAAGCTTCCTAATTGGTTAATCAACACATGCTTAATAACTCAACCATTGTCATTTAAAAGATCTTTTCGGATCAAGTGGTATCAAAGATAGTTGATGTTTGGATTTTGAGTTTGCATGATTACCAGGGAAAAGCTGCATCGTGGAGAAGGAGAGCTTGTTGAAGAGAATCCATTGATTGGATTGAGAAAGAGAACTTCTCAAAGTGAGAAGATGGTATCGGAAGAGGGACTTTCTCATGATGAGAAAGAGTTTCAAAAAACTTTCTTTGCTATGTCGGAGATGATGAAGGTTTTGTATGATGATTACTTGGAAAGGAAATGACCAAATTTGGGTGAATCTTCAAAGGGGAAAAGTGAAGAAGGAGAGGATCCTCCTCAAATTCCTCCTTCACCTCCATCTTCACCTCCTTCTTCTCCTTCTTCTTCAAGTTCAAGTTCTAAATCTAATGCAAAGAAACATGTTCATTAACATAATAATGAAATGCCTTTATTAAAACCTGATGTTAAATTCGAATTACCCATGTATGTTGGTGAAGTCAATGCATAGAGACTTGACAATTGGGTCAGATAGATGGAGGTTTATTGCAGTGTGCAACAGATCAAGGATGAGGCAACTCAGATCAAGTTGGCATCCCTTAGACTTGTAGGCATAGCACTCATCTGGTGGCAAAGTAAGTTGCAAAATGGCACGCAACAAGTGGGTAATGTATTTCCATCATGGAAAAGTTTCATTTATGCACTTAGAAAGAAATTCTATCCTTTGGGTTATAAATAAAAAGCGTTAATTGAATGGAAAGCTTTAAAACTAAGAAAATGACAAACAATGCAAGAATACACCGATGGCTTTCGAAAAATGGAATTGATGTTAAATATACCCTTACATACCCAAGAAACGCTTATGAAGTATATAGGAGGTTTACCTACACATATTCAAAATACAGTATTCATGTTTGGACCTACTAATCTTGATGAGGTTTATGTTCAAGCGACATACATTGAAGCAGGGAAAATAGGTGTTGGTGTATCAAGGGAACTGTCTTCAAGGAAAGAGGACAAAAGGAAGTGGCATGGAAAGAAGTAAAATGCAGTGATGAGAAAGGAAGAGAAGCCCTCTTGCAAGCATTGCAAGAAAGAGGGGCATGATGAGGACCGTTGTTGGCAGTTGCATCCCAAGAAGAGACCAAAGTGGTTCAAGGAAAGAAAAGGGAGGCAAACAGTTGCGGAAACAACATGACCCACAGACTTGGGATCCAATTTAGGTGACAAATCTAAGGTCTCATTGGTTGATATGTGTTGTGGTGGGAAATCCCCCTACGAACTAGCACTTAGGGTTATATTGTGCATGCAGATAAGATCGAAAGAATCCTACTTTCTACCGTCATCCTAGACCTAATCCCCATTTCTTTTAAGAAAATACATAGTTAAACAAACATACCTTGTTCTAGACGTTCGATGTCGATCCTTCTTCACGCTTGATCGCTTGCTAGCAGCTATCCTTTCAAGACTGAACTGCGTACAAAACAAGCAATAAACTCTACATGCATTTGTTCTACAGATTAATGGGTTAGAGATTCAAACATATATTCACTAAACTATGAAGAACTCATATAGTGGGATGGGAAAAGCATTTCCTTATTATTAACTTTAATGAATCAACTTACAATGTCAAGACTGGCCACTGCTCCGCGAATCCTGATCCTGGGATCCTCTTCAAATGTCCTCCAACTTCTTTGCTTTGTATCTCTCTTTACACAAGGATGGATAAAGGGTTGGGACAATGGGAATGTGAAATTGGGTAGAGTTTCTTTACTCTTATTCTCCTCCTCCAAATGAGACCCCTAACCCTTCTTTTATAGGCTAGAAGAAGCTAGGTATTTGGACGAACCCTCGGCCATGCATGGCCGGGAGTTTCAATCAACTCACCCAAAGTTGTGTGTTTCGTCGGAAACTTTCCTTTTTTCGTGCTTTTGTAGGTACACGCGGGCTATTTTGGGGCAGCTAGCATGTACACGCGTGCAGTAATGGAGTAGGGTGTGTGGGCCCTTATAAAAGAGATTTTTTAAAGAGTTGTTCAACAGTGCTTTGGCAAAGAAGGGATTTGAGATGGCCTGATGCCAGGTAAGAATGTATGGTGAAAATTAGGGTTATAACAGATGCCCCATAATGTGTGAGGTCAGAAGAGCATCTAATGGCCGAAATACATTACCAATCTTTACTGATGTTCCGAACAAGTGAGCCCAGGAACCAGGAATCGGGAGACGTCGTCTGCAAAATAACAAATGTCTCACCGAGGTGGGCATACCCATGCTCTGGATAAAATAGAATCATGGCTACCAATCAAATACACTATAGATCCATTTCAAATAACTATATAAAGTGTAGCCACGAACAATACACAACGTAGCTACATCTCGAAATCAAAAAGATATACATATAGAGTATCCATATTCTAGAAGTTGATATGGCCTGATGGTTGGAGATGAGATCTTCAGAGCTCGAGCAACAACTTCAAAATCTTCAAAACTCAAGGTAGGAGTGTAATATGAGTGTACAACTTCACTACCCAGAGGTCTTCGATGGCTCGTCGGTCATGGACTAGATAATCTTGATGATCATACTAAAGGCTTCATTGATTTCGAACAAGGACTTGATTGGATATTCAGGATGGTCGGGTATGAGGGAAAGAGACAGATTGTAGAGGGGTCGACTCAGGCTTGGTAGAAACTTCCCTTGGACAACAACACGACAAATGATGAGACTTAGGCAGCGTGGCATTAATCATAAGTTTACAAAGCAAGAGGCAACACAAACTCTCCATATGTTTGAAAGAATAACCAAACGGAGGAGGACACAACTCTATGTAGCGAGAACAACTTCCTAGGGTCGTATTACATCCCATAGTTTGACGTACAAACGGACAGATGTGCTTTATCCAAGGGTGACTCATTATGCTACCAATAAATAAAATACTTTTCCCTTCCTCTTTTTGGGGTATATTTGATTTTTTTTGTCTTTTTCAATGATTTTGGAAAAAGAATAAAAGAATGTTACGTTACAATGGAGGAACGAGTGTTACAAACATACAAGTTCAAGGCACAAGGACAAGACTGATGTTCAGAATAATGATACTCAGGAAAAATCCTCTGGGGGCCAAGGGTGTTAAGACGCAGAAGCAAAGTGCTACAAGGCTTGTGTATAAGGTATGCTTTAGATGGTTCGGTTGGGAGCAACATGGAGCCGACATTTAGACCAAAGACGCAGGTATACAAAAGCGGTTAACAAAACACACAATGGTAACATCCTTCGATGTAATTTTAACGAGCCCAGAGAAGGTAAGCTCGGTGGTTTTTCATATTTAAAGAGTTTGAAAAAACATAAAAGGAGACTCCTTTGGGGTACCTTTTTCGAAGATAGTCTAGTCGGTTTGAAAAAGGGGTAAACTAGCACCGACAAGATGTCTATTCAAAACCATTTTAACGAGTGTGATAAGGACAAGATCACTCGGCCATTTTTTCATTTTTAAGGAGTCTGAAAAAAGCTTAACTATGGACTCCGTCAGGAATGTTCTTCTAGACCAGTTTAACGAGTGTGAAAGAATAAGGTCACTTGGTGATCTTTTCAATTTTAGGGAGTCTAGAAAGAGCTTAACTATGGACTCCATGGGGGTTCCTTTTTCATAAATTTAGTCCCTCGGGCCCAAAAATGGGTTAAATTGATACCTGAGAGTACTCTTCTAGAGAACTGAAGTTCCATAGAGTATACCTTTGTTCGTACAGTTGACCATCCAGACCGAAAAAGGGGTAAACTACCATCGGATAGACGTGACTTCAAATTTCAGTTTAACGAGCATGAAAGGCCATAAGATCGCTCGACAATCTTTTCATGTTTAGAGTATTTGAAAAGGGCTTAAAAGAAGACCCGTAGCAGTTACTTTTCTTAGTTAATATGGATGAGATCGAAAAGCATAAATGCAATCTCGCTGGATGTTGCTTTCGGATCTCAAAGCGATCTTGAAAAACAACAAAGTTAGCTCATGATCGATACTTTGTGGGTCGATGTCGGGTATTTCCTCGGGGGAGTAGTATGCTCCAACGAAACCATTGTCTACGATGCCAGGGGTTCTAGAGAGATTTATAGGTATCATTTCAGTGATACTTTCCATATTACCCTCGGTATAAACAGCACAAGTAGCCAAAGGATTGATAGGACAAGACCTATCTTTAGTCATAGTCAAAGTGAATTCCTCTACTTTGATTCTACTTAACTCTGGGAGGAAGTATGATCTGTGATGAAGATCTTCCCAGGGTTTGTCCGGACTAGTCGTTGCCTCAATTATAGCTTCATTAGAGGGAAAGACTAAGTCTAATGAATCGGTGTCAGCGAGAGAATCATGAGCCCAAATAGGCTCTAGAAGTGGATCAAACTCTTGTGCAGGAGTTGGATCAATGTTGGTTGAAGCTTGCTAGACTAAAGAGTATGCTACTTCAGCTGTGGACAAGGGCTTGGACATGCTCGGGTGCCCTATCCCATCCATCATGGCCAATGGGGAAGGAAGTATCCATAGATCGTCGAAGTAAGTCGTGCAAAACGATGAAACTTGAAAAATATCAACCTTATGGTGATTGGATATAAACTTGATATCGCCTTGAGGGGGTGGGTAAGCGAAGGTACCCATCAAATATGGGCACAAACCAACCCCAACATTGACTACACCTAGTTGAGGATTATCAATCATCGAGACCATGGATGCCCCCAATGAAGGGTCAGGTCTGGAGAAAGATAATTGATCGATGGTCACTATCCGGCCCTCGTGTGGGAACAACAAGATTAGGAAAACTGTAGCAACCACAGCTTGCATGAAATAAGTCCAAATCCTTCCTAACAAAAGGTTATAGTCGAGGGGTGCATCGACTACCTCTACCTCGACACACACGGTCTTCCCTCCTAACTGCACAAGGAAAGAGGGAATGATGCCATGTGGTCGGAACGAATGACCGTCGAAAGCAATGAGGAGAGTAGGTGATAGAAACAAAATGAGTTGGCCAACGGCCTTCCAACATGCCAATGACATAACGCATGTCGAGGCTCCCTCATCAACCACCGTGCGGAAGATATTCCGAGTAAAAGTTTTCGTGGGATAAGCCACTACTATCTGAAACGCTACGTGGTAAGGCAGACAAGGTTTTAGGTCGGTTGTATCCAGCATGATTGTACCCAGATTACAAGTCTCGGTAGATCCTAAGGTGGTTAACAAGGCTTTCCTCTGGGAAGGGCAACTTTGGAGGACCTCCAAAGCAGACATCACACAAGGGATTTGTGATAAATCTTCCACCACAGAATAGTTCTGGGCGGCCCTTGCATTTGGGTTGTGAGAAGCTTTTTTAAACACGCCTTTGGGGATGCGTGTCATTGTTTCTCCCAACATCTTCTCAATCTGTAGAGGAAGAGATGGGAGTTTGGCTTCTTTTCCCTTCTCAGAAGTGCTTGGTTTACTATAGTCATGTGCTCTAGTCGATATAAAAGCATCACCCTTCACCATATATACATTCGCAGATGTGGGGTTGTTCGAAGATAAAGAGGGTCCTTGGTTACCCCCTTCCGTGCTTGCAGAGGCTTGGGTTAGATTTTGCCCATGTTGAAATGGATTGGTTAACATAGTAGGTTGTTGTTGTGTCACAAACTTTTGGGCTTCTGCAAGCCGAGGACATAAATGGGTCGGGTGGTCTTCCGCACATAAGTTGCATGGATACCTCACCTTCCATTTCTCAGTGTTGTCCCCACCAGCATTATCGGTAGGTTTTTTATCCCCCTTACCCTTCTTTCATTGTTTTTTCTTTCCTTTAGGCTATTGGGTGGCCTTTGGATTAGTCGATTGCACTGTGTGTACATCCAACGTTTTGGTAGGGGGAGCAGCCAAAGCAGTAGTTTGGTTGGTCACTATGTGTTGTATAGACAACTGTTGCAACTGCTTCGTCAATTGCTCAACGAAATTTGTTTGTGTTGAACCAACAATACCGTCGGCATGTGGTCCAGCTCTTTTTTTGGTGTTATCAAGTATTGAGCGTGGTGCATATGGCAAGATCTCGTATAATAAACCGGACTGAGAATATATTAGCTCAAGTTGTTGAGCTCTCATGATGGCGTCTTCTTCGAAAAATACTCTCGATGTCGCGATGTCTTTGGATAAATGTGGGACCAAAGACTTAAGAAACAACTCGAGCAGGAATGCTGGTAGGACTGGTACCTTAATTAAACTCTTTCAATGTCCCCATTCTCGGATGTGATCAAAGATATGGTCCGCTTTTGTTTATGATAAATTGGCCATCAATTCGGTGCCAGCATCGTATCTCACAAGTAACTGGAAATGGTTAAGGAAAGCCATTGCCAGTTCACCGAAGGAAGAGTATCTTGAGTGATCGAGCTTAATGTACTATTTTGCGGCACTCCCGCTGAGAGTACATTGAAAGAATCACAACTGTACGGAGTCGTCTTTTAATGAGTTAGATGAGCACCAAAGATGGAAGGTAGTCACATGATCTCTTGGATCTTCGTTAGGCTTGGCTTCGAACTTTGGGATGTCTGAAGGTAACTTCGTCGGCATAGAAGGCCAACACGAATCATGGCAAATAGGGTCATTCAACAACATTGTCAAGTCTGGCAAATGTAAGGTTGCCAGGAAGGGTAGATTGGGTTGTTGGTGATAACCTAGGAAAAAGGGGCCTGGAGATTGACTGGCACCAGGTTGCCAGGAAAAGTTTGGTTGCTGACCTGGGTTCTGGTAAAAACCATGGCCATGGCCAGCGTATGGATTTTGTGTGTCAGGAGACATCATCGGCTGATTTCCAAAATAGGACATAGATGGTTGGGCATGCATTACATTCGAAGGACTTTGGGAAGGATTGCCCCATGTTGGTCCCGTGGGGATAGGCATAGTTCTTTGTCCATGGTTCCATTGATTGTGAAAAGAATTACCCCAGATCGGCATTCTTAACAAGGGAACGGATCCCTGCCAAGAATTCCAAGGCCCTGATGCGGAAGAAGTTCCTGGGTGTGCCCCCTATGCAGGAATAGTACCCTGCATAGGAATAGGTTGTCTGAAACCGGGGTTGCCCCCAGTTGGGAAAGTAGCTGACGAGAAGGCGTTGTTACCAAATGCACCGAACAAATAAAATAGTGTCAAACCTACCGGCATATTATGCGAAGGTGGTCCCTGACTCCCCACTCCAAGTAAACTATGGTGTGCAAGTGGCCCGACGGATTGTTGATGCGTGCCACCGAGTGAAGGGGACAAAGGAGGTATATGACCTCCCCCATAAGGGAAAGCATTAAAAGGAGTAGGAGTGCCCCCCATGTGTCCTTGAAGAGGAGTGTTAGAGCTCCCTGCCCCCAAACCTGAAGTCTGTGAAGTGGAGTAGGAAAGTACATGACTTGTACCTGAACTAGGCATCCTGTATGAGAATGGAGGGCCTATTGCACTTGGTGTGAAAGGGGTTGTGGCCAACACCAAAGATAGGATCGTACCACTCTATGATGTAGAGGTGGTCGAGACCATGGTGGCCCAAACCGGTGACGGTGGGTTAGGAGGTGGAAACTCTCTCCTGTGGTGACAACCGTAGTGGGAATTGAAGAATTTCTAGAAGGAGTAACAACATTTGTTTCCATTGTTGTGTGCGACACTATCTGGCACTCGTAAGGATGAATCGATACGATGGTGGGTGCTGAAAGATCAGTGGTGGAGGGTTCAACCAGACCAAAAGATTTCGCTCCAAGGTCTAAAATGGTCAATTCCTCTAGATGTTGGTCGAGCACAATTTCTTGTGACCCGGTCGCTTCAAAAGACCCTTGTTGGTCTAGTTTTCGCCTTAGTGGTGGCGGGGGTGGCTCCAATGTAACCAGTGGCAGGCCAAGAAGCCTTCGTGACTGGCAGAGCTCATGATCCTCCACTGTGTGAGAAGATCAAAGACACTCTAGGGCATTCTAGTCATTCAAAATCAACACACACTAAAAAAGTCTCTATAAGATGAGACAGGCAAACACTAAATTAATTGGAAGAACAGTTACAACAACCAACACTAGAGCAACTTACAGGTGCAAGTGTAACTCGAATACGGAAGCACCCTCCAGGTATACTCTGCAAAGCATGGCTCGATGTCTGTCCTAGGTACCGCTGTATACCCCCGCAGTCACCTGTGTATGTCCCTAAAAAAGATAGGCAACTAGGTTGCCAACGCGCGAACAATCACCAGGCAGGTACAGTCGAAAGTCGGGTAGACCACAATGAGCAAGGTATCGAGCCTGAAACTTGTCAAGGGTATCAAGAGCAAGTGTTTTGGAAGAAAAATAAGGACCTCGAACGGATTCAAGACTCATGAAGATCCGTGGCAAATTCAATTGAAGGAATCCCAAGACAAGCCCTCTATATGTGTTCTCCACTACGATTGGTCCAGCTTTGGAGGGGTTATCTTCGCTACCTTTCCGCACGCGACCTCGTTTTTATCTCCTTTGTTAGAGGGGGGTCTCGAATAAATTTCACTATACTGGGCTTGGACACTCCCTAACTCAGACTCCAATGTTTGTTTTTAATGGCCTTGAAGAGTTTCATCTCCAACCTAATCCAAAGCCCTAATCCCGAACTAGTTGGTTAACCCTACAAACATAAAAGTCTAATAAATTTTAGATTTAGCGTTAATTTTATGGCTTATCTTATGTCAAAGGGTATGAAAGTGAAACTAATTATGTTTGAAAGACGAAAGTAAAAATGAACAGAAAGCTAGAAACAAAAATCTTCACTTAACGCAAATTTTCAACAACTTTTCAAAAAAAAAAATTTTTTTTTTTTTTTTAAAGAATTTTCTAAGATCTTTTGAATAGAAAACTTAAAGAAGGATTTCACTCAACTACGAGCTACTTACGATCTAAGTAAACTATCAATAACTTAAGAACGCAAAGATTTTTCCCTGGTTACTAATGCAAAACAACACTTTTCAACCAAACAAATAAATGAAAGATTTTTTTTTTTATTTGAATGCTTAAAAAGCAAAAAGGAAAAATATCAACAAGTAAAAAACCAAGAAAAAATTATGGCCTAATTGCAAATCACAAAGAATCACTTCAATAAATCACACACTAGTAACTTAAAAAATAACTCTCACACTTGTCTAAAAACCCTAAAGAAAATTTTACTGAAAAACTTTTAAATGAAAAAAAAAAAGAAAGCTATGGCTGAGATTAAAGCTAAACTACTGAATGCTAGAACAGAGATTCAAAAACCTGAGAGGTACAACTCTTGTCAAGGGAAAAGATGACTGCCTCACCCTCAACAAAAATTATCCTTCACAAGCACACTACTGACAATTCAACAGCAAGCCTGTGCACGCAAGCTGTGTAGAGCCAGAGGGCGTGTACACGCGTGCTAGCCTTATACAGGCCGCGTGTATCTCTAAAACTCTAAAACAAATAACAATAGACAATCCAAATCAGGAAGAGACCACTGATACTGAGAACTAGGATCTCTTAAAGGCTTAGACACTTTCTTTAACAGAAAAAAGAAAAACAATATAAGGAAAAATTCGTAAAACAAACCAATCTGAGATGAACCCTAATTCGTAGACTGCAAACAACCAAGACTAGAAAGAGTTCCAGAAAACCCCTGAGAATGACTGATTCTGACAAGAAAGAGGATGACTGCCTCAAAAATTTTCTGGAATCATATACGCTATTGTTACTTCTTCAGCTAGCATTTACACGCAGGCTGTAAGAAAGTAGGGCGCGGGTACACACATGTAGACCTTATGAAGGCCACATGTACCTCTGTGGGTCTCAAAAAAACACAGTCAAGTAAAGAAACAGAGATAGCTGGTATGGAAGACCAGAATCTCTATTAGCTCAGACTTTGCAAAAACTTCAAAGAACAGGAAAGAAAACCAGTCTTTTAAAAATACCCAAAAATATTCCCAGGAACCCTAGAGACTTCCCCAGTATGATCGCCAATTCTGTTGTGGTGGGAAATCCCCCTATGGACTAGCACTTAGGGTTATATTGTACATGAAAATAAGAATGAAAGAATCCTAATTTCTACCGTCATCCCAGACCTAATCCCCATTTATTTTAAGCAAATACATGGTTAAACGAACTTACCTTGTTCCGGACGTTCAATGTTGATCTTTCTTCATGCTTGATCGCTTGCTAGCAGCTATCCTCCCAAGACTGAACTGCGTACAAAACAAGAAAAAAACTCTACATGCATTTGTTCTACAGATTAATGGGTTAGAGATCCAAACATATATTCACTAAACTATGAAGAAATCATATAGTGGGACGGGAAAAACATTTCTTTATTATTAACTTTAATGAATCAACTTACAACGTCAAGACCGACCACTGCTCCGTGAATCCTGATCCTGGGCTCCTGTTCAAATGTCCTCCAAATTCTTTGCTTTGTATCTCTCTTTACACAAGGATGGCTAAAGGGTTGGGACAATGGGAATGTGTAATTGGGTAGAGTTTCTTTACTCTTATTCTCCTCTTCCAAATAAGACCCCTAACCCTTCTTTTATAGGCTAGAAGAGGCTAGGTATTTGGACGAACCCTTGGCCATGCATTGCCAGGAGTTTTAGTTAACTCACCCAAAGTTGTGTGTTCTGTCAGCAACTTTCCTTTTTTTGTGCTTTTGTAGGTACACATGGGCTGTTTTGGGGCAGCTAGCGTGTACACGCATGCAGTAATGGAGTAGGGTGCGTGGGCCCTTATAAAAGAGGTTTTTTAAATATTTTTTCAGTAATGCTTTGGCAAAGAAGGGATCTGAGATGGCCTGATGCCAGGTAAGCATGTATGGTGCAAATTAGGGTTATCACAGTATGACAGGTAAAATTGGTGAAGGAATTGATTGTAGAAATAACTTGTTTCATATAAGGGTCATCATGCAACACACTAAGGTTGATACATTGATAAATAGTGGATCTCAATCTAACTTAATTTTAGAGGAATTGGTTAAGCAATTGGGGTTAAAAACACATATGCATCATAAGCCCTACACACTTAAATGGATAAGCAACAATCATCAAATGCACATAACCAAACAGTGCACATTAAAATTTGCAATTTCATCTAAGTATGTGGACAAGGTAACATGTGATGTGGTGCCACTAAGTGAATGTGGAATGATCTTAGGTAGTCCATACTTGTATGATCGTAAAGCAATTTTCTACCGGAAAAAGAATCAATATCAATTAACCAAAGCAGGTCAAGAATATGTGGTTCATGCTCATCATGTAAAGGCAAATAAAACTCTTCAAACTATGGAACAATTAAAGAAGGCAGTTCAAGAAAGCAACAAACCTATAATTGTTTCAAGTCAAGTAATCAATCTTAAGCAAGAACATGAGATGATTGTAGAATGGAAAATCAATCACAGTTTGCTTCAGGATAAGCTTATGTTGTGCAAATATTACAAACATATCATCTCATTTGCAGTCGTCTTTTTGATTCTATCATTAGTAATGTTGTCTACATGGATGATAGTAGCTTCAGTAAGATGTGACAAGGTTCAAATGGATAACAATATGCTGCCAATCGTCATGATTGTGTTACAGCTGATCTTGATGAGACAGGTGCACAGGACAGAGTTCAGAGATAGGGAACAAGCCGAGTGGCCTATTCGAGTTTGATGACTGGTCAGTAACCTTTTGGGGACAAAAAGGTTCTTTAGTGGAGAGATGTGATCTAGAATTGGATCCACAAGCTTGATGGGGCTTAGAAAGGCCTAAAAATCAAAGTTATCGGAATGGCTTCAAAATGGACATGTGTGTAGGCCTCATCGATATGAACCCAACTCAACCTGAACGGGCTCAAACGGATGTCATATGATTAAGTTATGGCGATCTGTTCATTTTTCCAAATAGGTAAAAATATGTTGATTGTACAGTCCATATAGTGCCACGTGGAAGCTGACTGTAGAGGTCGTACGGCCATACAGCTGACGTGGTAGAATAGTTGGCACAGATGTGGCAGGGTCCATACAGCTGGCGTGGTAGGATGACTAGGCGTACAGACTGATGATGTGGAAGGTATAGGTGGACCAACAGGGAAGTGACATGTGTCACCACTGCAAGGGTGACACATGGCACGTCCATATGGTGACACGTGGCATGTCCTACGGCGACACATGGAAGACATCTACGGGAAAAGTGGACGGTGACAGGGTAGATGATGTGGCAGATGTGGCAGATTTGGTCTAATTGTCGCTTGACACATGGCAGGGTATTGGAAAATGGTGAGGTGCCACATGGCCCATACGTGGGCTGCCACGTGGCACCCTGTTACTGGTTCTTGGTTATGCAAAATTGTTTGAATCTTACTAGATTTGAATGCTAGACCTCTCGTCGGGCTATGGTTTGGTAGGGCTGGGATAGCCAACCCACCCGTGGATGTTTCTTATTACATATGCGTTCAAACTTATATTTAAGTTTGAAATAGTGTTTGGTCCGAGCGGAGATAGGGTTGGGGCTAGCCCCAACCCTCGACGTAAACATCACAGGACCCTGCAATATGACCCTTCTCCCTGATCATTTGTGTGTGGTTATAACAATTGGGACTAAGCCTCGATTCCATGGGGATTGACATATGACCCGAAGTATGGTGTTCAGTTAGCGCGGGAATAAAAGGGGTTAGCCCTGATCGGTCGGGCTAGCCCACTAACCAGGGGCATAACCATCGGGTTATTTCGAGGGCTAATCCCATAGGTTGCGCTTGGAGGCTAGCCCGAGGACACGTGGGCCACTACATATGACAAGAGTTGGATTCTAGTTGGGGGCCAATGCACAGGTAGTTAGCGCCTGGCCATATGGCGGGCTGCCATACGACCAGGGGCGAGCGCATAAGGGGCTTCTCCCCAATATTTCTCCAAAGTATTTTTTAAAACTATGGTATATGATTTTTTATTTATTTTATATGCAGTTTTGGAGATTTTTGGCCCTTTTTGGGGGATATTGGGCCCTTTTTTAGGCCAGATCTTGGGAGGAAGTTGGGAGATAGTTACCAACTTCATATCTATATAAACCATGCCTTATTGAGGCCATGAGGACTTTCAAAGAAGGTTTATGCTGAAGATTTTCCAAGCCAAAGCCATTTTTTATGCAGGGAAGCTGTTGAGGAGTGCACATTTGTGGGCCATTTTTGGGAGCTCCGAACATCCATTTTGAGTGTCGTTTCTTCTGTTGGGCTCTAGAGATCTGGTAGAACAAGAACAGATCAGTTTTGTAACCTTTTGGCACTGTTGTGATGTACTTATCAATCTTTGAACAGAAATAATAAAGCCTCACCCATTGAGACAAAGGCTCGGAGACATAGGCGAGATTGTCGAACTCCTTTATCACATTAGTGTTATGGTTTGTTGTTGTTTTATGCTTCATTTCAGTTTTGTACATGTTTATATGGCTGTCACATTTCTTCTATACTTCTTCCTCTTTCTTTAAGCTTCCTAATTGGTTAATCAACACATGCTTAATAACTCAACCATTGTCATTTAAAAGATCTTTTTGGATAACTTAAGGTGTAGGAACACTTGATTTGAAGGATTTGAAGTTGCCTAAACAATCAACTACTAAATTTCTATTGAAAAGTGATAATGGTTTTTTTTGGATACCTACCCCCAAAATCCTAACCTGAACTAAAATTTGTTTTGTGACCTCTTGAGGAGGATCTTAGTAGGTTCTTAGGGTTTTGTTTTAATTTTTTGGGGGGATTGTGGTCATGGACCAATCCTATTGCTTAACGATGTGTTGAAGGATATTTGAGAACACTTGAGTCTTTTTTATCCTCCTAGATCACTTGTGGGTATAATGAGGATAACATACTTTGAATAAAGTGGGTTGTGGATGCCTTGATGTGTGAGAGTGTGAATGTGTGCAAGGGTGAAAGTGTGAAAAAAATATTTTTATGAGCATATTTTCAACATGTGGACATCGTGGGGTCCATTACTGATGACCTATAAGGTCAAAATTCTCCCAAGAATCCCCTCTTTGGTGTTAAACCTCTCTAAACACCAACAACAACATGATGACAACTCTCAACTTTTCACTTGCCTGTCTGGAATAGTCCCCTTCTTAAGCCTGATCACTTACTAATCTTGCGCCAGTCTAATTCCCTAGAACCAGGTGCTAGTCCAAGATCTTACACCTTAACCCCTTGAAACTACACTCATTCATATGACCTCGCACTCGAAACCATAGGATATTTTGCTGGGGGGGATGTCCCGATCCGAATCTCTAGGCAATGGGTGTCCGCAATGACATGTTTTCAACACGTGTCCCTGAGTTATAGTACATGTTGAAATTTTGGAAGGGTTGGGAAGTATTAAACCTTGATCTCTTTTCTTGTGCGCAATTTATAAAAATTGACGATATCACCTTTGATCAGATGATTGAATCTCATCTGCTCATGATAGTGTCGAATCTCAAATCATTGTTGATCCTAAAGTTGATCAACGATCTATGTAGGACTTGTTCTGACGATCAATCTGGAAGGTCCTTCTATCCCAATCTAATTGTGACCCTTCAATCTCAAACAAAAATAAATCATTGGGAAGTGATACCCAAGAGGATGTGGTCCATCGATCAAGGTTCTTCGGTCAATCCTGAGAGTCCACGCCAATAAAACAAAACATGTGAAATTTAACAATGTTTGGTTCAGTCCTGGAACCACTCTATGCATGATCCTCTCACCTGCAACCAAATAACCTCACCACTATGTCCAAACGTTGTATACACATAATTTAACAAAGAAAATTCACAAGAAAACACAATTCCACGGATTCTAATCTTTATTTAAATCCTTTGAAGGTATAAGATTAAAATAGGGACGCATTATTCATTCTCAGTCTCTTGGACCTTTATAATCCACACTTCTACACACTCAATCTCACACACTCCTAAACTGCAAATTGTAGAAAACATTCAATATATCTTGATCCCTTGGATACCTCACATCCCAACAAAAATCGTGAGTTATCTAAACAAAATCCCAATCTATAAATTATTCCTAAATTCTAGTTACAACTCTATACCTAGCAACAAACTCAACAAAAATGTCTTATAGAGACAATCTCGTAATTATTACAAATATAATAAAAGAAATTAGGGAACCAACTCCCTTGGTAAATGGTTTTGACCCTTAAGGTCAATTATAAAACTTGTTGTCAGATGATCTTGCATTAGACTCTCGGGGAAGAAAAGAATTGTTCACTAGATCTTCAAGGTCTACTTCATACTTGGAAATTTATGTTGATATCATCTAAGTAGCATCCTCTACTAACTGACCCTTCCATTTGACTAAATATTGGAAGTAGTCCTTACCTCTGGTTTTCTTTGTCACTCTCTGATCCAATACTGCTTTAATCTATTTTTGCACTGCCCTGGGTAGTTGTCCTTTCCGTCCGATGGTCTGATATTCATTACTTATAGGTTCATTTGTTGAAACTCCTTCTGTCTCTCTGAAGGGATACAAATCTGCAACATTAAATATTGGAGAAATTCCAACACCACTTGGAAGTTCTATCCAATATTCATTAGAAGAAAATTTACTTAAAATATTACATGGCCCAATTTTATTTAAGTTTTAGTTTATTATAGGTCCCTACAGGAAACCTCTCTTTCCTCAAGTATGCCATGACCAGTTCACCAAATTCAAAATCCATTGGTATTCTTCTCATGTCTTCCCTTTGCTTATATTGGTGGTTTCTTTCTTTCAACTTCTACTTGACCCTTTCCTGTAATTCCTACATACTCACTGCAAAATCCTCACCATCAGCACTCCTCAATTCTTGTTTTCCTAAATTTTTTAATTCATACACTCCTCTTGGATGCATTCCATACAAGATTTGGAATGGACTCATCCCAGTGCTTCTATTCGGTGATTCATTATATGAAAACTCAGCTCGAGCAAGCATCTAATCCCATTGCTTAGGGTTCTCATTCAAAAATATCCTCAAAATGTTTCCCAGGATTATGTTTACCACTTCTATTTTCTCATCAGTTTGTGGGTGATAGGATGAGATAAAACTAATATTAGTACCAAGCTTCTTCCACAAGGTTCTCCAAAAGTATCCCATAAATCTAGTGTCTCTATCTGAAAATATACTTTTGGGTAAACCATGCAATCTTACCACCTCTCTAAAGAACATATTGGCAATATTTGTAGCATCATTGGTTTTTTTACAATCAATAAAATGTGTCATCTTATAGAATCTATCAACCACAACATGAATTAAAGCATTACATCTTTGTGTTCTTGGCAACCCCAACACAAAGTCCATACTCATTGCATCCCATGGCCTGTTAGAAATGGGTAGTGGTTGATACAGTCCTGTATTATGACTCCTCTCTTTAGGATGCTGAAAAATTATGCACTTTTTCACAAACTTCTTCACTTGATTCTTCATACCAGGCCAAAAAAAAAAAATTACCAGAGAAAAAGTTTTATTCTGGCCAAAATGTCCTGAAAGTCCTCCATTGTGCTTTTCTTTGATCAAGTTCTCCCTCATTGAACAGTTGGATATGAACAACTTGTTGTTCTTGAACAACAATCCTTCCTGTAGAATATAGTCCAACCCCTGACTCCTATTGTTGGAAACTAGATTTTCACAAGCTGCATAAGAATATTTGAAATTTGCATAATCTCAATAGATTTCCTTTAAACCATCAAATCCTAAAGTGCTAACTTGAAATTCTTGCAAAATTATATTAATTCTACTCAATTCATCATCAACTTTATTTTCCTTACCACTTGTGTGTTTAATCACAAAGGCAAAATTCTACAGAAATTCAACCTACTTAGCATGTCTTTGATTCAGTTTTGGTTGACTACTTATAAATTGTAATGCATGATTGCCAGTGTAAAGAACAAACTCTTTGGGCATGAGGTAATGTCTATATTTGTTCAATTCCTACACAATTGCATAAAACTTCTTATCATAAGATGAATATTTTTGTTTAGCCTCATTCAAATTCTCACTAAAATATGCAATTGGTCTTTGTTTCTGGCTCAATACAACTCTTATTGCAATCCCATTGGCATCAGTCTCAACTTGGAAAGACTTATCAAAGTATGGAAAAGCTAACATAGGTTGTTCAATGATATGTTTCTTCAAAATTTGAAGGTTTCGATCAACTGCTACTGTCCACTTGAATGGCTATTTGTTTTCTTTGGCAGTCTCAAGAATTGGAGCACATAACTGACTGGATTTTTTAATAAGTTTCCTATAAAATTTTGCTAAACCATGGAAACTGCTTACCTCGTATACATTTCTAGGAGTAGGCCAACTTATTATTGTTTGAACCTTCTTTGTTTCCATCTTCAATCCTTCTTCAGATACTACAAATACCAAATATATCAACTCATTCTCAACAAAACTGCATTTCTTTAGATTTATCAGCAACTTTTCTTTTTGCATAGTATTCAAAACCAATCTGAGATGTCTAAGATCCTACTCTCTTGTCTGACTATATATCAAGATAACATCTAAATATATTTTCACAAAATTTCCAACAAATTCTTTCAAAACCTCATTCATGAACCTCATAAATGTACTTGGAGCATTTGTGAGCCCAAAAGGAATCACTAACCATTCATACAATCTGTTATTAGTTTTGAAAGAAATTTTCCATTTAGCCACTTCTCTTATCCTAATTTGATGATATCCACTCTTTAGGTCAATATTTGAGAAATACTTAGCACCACTTAAATAGTCTAACAAATCATCAATGCGAGGTAATGGAAATTTGTACCTTATAGTAATCTTGTTGATTTCTCTTGAATTAGTACACATGCACCATCCTCCATCCTTCTTTGGGTTGAGTATTGTTGGTACAACACATGGGCTTAGAGTTTCTTTCAACAATCCCTTATCCAAAATCTCTTGCACCTGTTTCTTGATTTCTTCATTCTCTTGTGGGGTCATTTTGTAAGCTACTTTATTAGGAAAACTTGCTCCAGGTATCAGGTCGATATGATGGCTAATACTTCTCATAGGAGGTAAAGCATTTGGTAAGTCATGTACTATAATATAAACAAATTCATCAAGAATAACTTTAACTTCTGCAGGTAAATCATCTAGATTTGTATTAGTGAGTATTAACTTTGGCTTACCAATCAAGAAAAAATGTACCTCTTCTTCCTTCTTAACTTCTTGCAATAGTTTCTTCCCACTTATCAACAGTCCAATTGGATCAACTTCCTATTTGGCTCCTTCATCCTGCAAAGGAAACAATACATGTTTGTTCCCATCCTTTTCAAGAGAATAGGTATTCTTCCTAACATCATGAATGGATTTTATGTCATATTGTCATGGCCTCCCCAAAAAAACATGGCAGACATCCATGGGTATTATATCACATAATACATCATCTTTGTAGCTACCAATATGGATTTCCACATCACATTGTTCATTTACCAAAATTTGATGTCCTTTCTACAACCAGGACACTTTGTTGAGAAAGGGATGTGTTGCCCTCTTCAATCCCAACTTCTCTACCATATCAGTGGAAACCAAATTGTCTATGCTACCACTATCTATGACAACCTTACAACACTTTCCTCTCAACTTGCATATAGTGCTCACTAAACTCTTCCTCTGGGATGGTTCCTTAGCTTCTTTTTCTGACTTGATCAAAACTCTCTTCATCAATAATGATTCCCATACCTATGGAGCTTATCCTTTTATGTTTGTATTCACATTCTCTTCTTTGGATTCTACTATATTTTCATTACTTTGACTCACTGATTTATTTTTTGGACAGTCCCATGACATATGGCCTGTCTTTCCACATATGTAACATCTGACTTCTCTACCTCCTCTACCTTTTCCTCTAGAGAAAAATATTCTACCTGTTAATTATCCTCATCTTGATGGTTGATTACTTGATCTTGAGCTTGAGCTTGAGCTTGAGCTTGATTACTTGATTTCCTTCTAGGAGTAACATGGGAGGATAAACCTTGGATTTCAAGCAACCAATGAGTAGCATGTTTAGTGGGTGAAGGATTTCTAACTTAACCAACACCTATGCTCATTGACAACATCTCTATCTCTCATTCTAAGTCTATAAATCCTTTTTATACAACATTGATTTGATCACTTTCATATTTGGATGATGGTTGGAAATGGAGAGTGCAACATTGAAACTCTTGTGGAGGAACTAACAACCCACAGTCATCCAAATGAACGACATTCAGAGTTTTGTGGCCCATGGGAATGATGGATGCTTATCCCCTTTGACAGAAGAATGAATTACTCTTACATTTCCACCATAATGATTGTAGTTATCCCACGCCTCAATAACTATGTGAGGTAGACTTTCTCACCAACATCTACCTACCTTTATTATTGGATCTCTAATTCTAAGGGCGTGGATGGATTCATTTAAGGTACACAATGTAAAAGATATGATATCCTAGGTTGACACTTGGAAATGGAGGAATATTTTTCATCATGCCTCATTTTCTCTCCTCCTCTTATGGAATCATAGCCCCTCTATTTCTCTCCATGGGCATCTTGTACCATTGTATATTATCATCCAACATTAATAATTACACAATTTTGAGTACATAGTGATAGGACTATCACACATTCCATAGAAGGTATATTTACAACATCTACATGACTAGCTATTCAATAACTAGGTATTGGCCTTGATATCTACACCAGAATTACATACAAGAATATTTAAATCATTTACACATGGGGTCCTTTATTACGCCGATAGGTGCACACCTATTGGAAATGGCCACAATTAATGACCTTTTAAATAGAGATGGGATTTTAATGGACACGATTTGATATGCTCTGAATATTCTTCATCATCACAAGGAATGAAGGGTTGTGATTTCAAGCATTAACAGCCTTGCATGACAAAGGATGTTTGTTCATCATTAAAATGGGTGATTAAGATGATTATCATAACAATGGTGTTTTACTGCATTTAGGTGTTTTATTATGCTTTGGTTTTTAGGTTTTTTACAGTGCTTTGATTTTTTACTGCATTTAAGTTTTTTTATTTAGGTTTTTTTTACTGGCATGTCGTCCCACTTCCCTTATCATATGTGTTTTTTTTTTTTTGTGAGTGGGAAAGCACTATGGGTGTGTGTCACGCTGTGGGTGAGTAGGCACCTTCCACTGCACCATTTTACTAGCTGTGTGTTACTAGCTTTCAGTATTTTTTTAGTCGTGCACTCCAACCTTTTTACTAGTCATGAGTGGACTCCTTCAGCGCCATGGAAGCTCCAAGATAATTTCCTAGCGACGCTAATCAGCCACTTAACTTGTGGCTATGCTAGTTTAAACTCAAATGGATTAACTCCTATCCTTTTAACCACTTATTTACAATCCATGCATAATTTTATCTAACACATCACAAGGATCGAAATTGGGTTATAAGTCAACATTATTTGATTCTATGGGCATGGTTTTTTACTTCTCAATGTTATTTCTTGTTATATTGCCAACCTAATAATTTTAAATGCGAAAGTCATTGGAAAATTGTTGGAGCAATTTCTTCTTGTAATACTAAATTGCTAATTTTAAATGTGAATGTCATTGGGCATATGCCAACATTTCTTCCTGCATTGTTGACATATCAATTTCAAATGTGCATGCACCTAGAAATACGTTAGTATTATTTCAACCCTCATATCTAACCTGTTCTTTTATGCTTCAAAGTAAAGTTGTTCTTATGGCCCAAAATATTACAAAGGCACTATTAAGGATTTTCTTAAAAAACAAGAATCATTTGAATTGAGATAGGAGGAAGACAAGCTGGTGATTGTATTACATTGTTAAAATGGTTCATCGTTGATGTAAGGTACCATATGTATTTATAAAGTAGAAACAAAAATATTATGATAAATACTTGCGGGACAACAAAATAGAGATAACAACAACACAAGCAATGATACCTTTATTGATATAAAGCCAAGTTCACTTGCCTCTTCAAAGGGGAAAACTCCAGTAAAGCATATCTCTATTGAAAGACTTTTGCATGCCTTCTACCCCTATTTATACTAATTCTATCTTCTAAATAACATTCTAGAGGAAGATCTTTCTAGAAGCAGAATCTTCTATTAAGTCTTCTTACATTAGAGTTGTTCATATTATTATATAGGCCTTATTTACTAATGCCATCCCTTATTACATGTAAAATATTTTAGTCTACCTACGTGAGGGGTTAGGGAGATTAAATCCCTAACATGCCCTCCCCCTTGAAAAACAACCTTGTCCAGGCCTTGGGATGAGGAAATTGTTGCAAAATGGTATCCGACTCCCAGGTGGCATATTCTAGTGGTGTATCCTTCCACTGAACTAAAACTTCCTTGATGGTGCAATGATGGAGATGATGCTTGTGTTATAGCAAGATTGGCCTCACCCCATGCAACTTTCTCAGAAGGTATTTTCCATTTCCCTATTCAAATTTGAAGTCCCTTTTTGCAATTCCCAAAGCTAAAAAATCATATTTTTCCACATATATGCACCCTAACAGCTATACAGCATGTGTATACACAGGTTGCACCATTACATCCCATGTACATCGGGTTTTGTGCTCAAAATTAAAAAATGGTGTTGGGTTTCCCTGTCACGTCACGAGATCCATGATCCTTGACCTTCCATATACTAGAAACGTTCCGACTCGACCCTTCAGTTCCATTTGAAGGATATAAATGGACCATATCCAAGCTGTGGAAAAGGAGAGGAATTCAACTTTGAGAGCAAAGTTACTCTGGAAAAATTATTCACTTCATATTGAGTGTGCATCCCTTTGTCCTTTTAAGTCTGAACACATTGTTCATCCCCCAAGCTCCTCCCTCTTTGATAGAGAACCTCATTGTCTCTCTTATATGAGCTTGCCTTTGGTGGAGGATTGAAGTGGTGGAGGCCCAACTGGAAGGGACTTAGTTTCTCAGTTCCGAGACGTTCCGACACAGAAGTTTGTCATTCATACACTTATGTTGATCATATTTTAATAGAAATACTCTTTTCTCGTCCAATTAATGTCTTGCAAGTATTTGAATTGTTATTCCATGGGAATATTTGTTATGAATATTGATGGATTATGCTATTATATGTGATAATTGTATATATTATCACCATATGATTTCATATCTTGGTTGTTGAGGACAAGTTGCAGGTGTATAGTTTTTAGTCGAGTGCTCAACGGTAGTATTCTTTGAACATCCGGACAAGGTAGGCTCTTTATCTTGTCTTGTTGGCATTTTTGTTTATATAGCATACTTGAGACTAGAGTTGATTTCTACAGTCATTCCATCTGTTGTGCTTTACCCCATGCCATAGAGTGATTTTCCTCGTAATAGAATTGGCGACCATACTAGGGAATGAATCTTCTTTTCGGGGTTTGGAGTGTCTTTTGCCTTTGATTACTGTCAGTTAGCTTGAGTTTTCTTGTCGTCTGATTGCTTGACAACCTATTTTCATTTTGAATCTGAGTTGATTGGCCGTATCCTTAACCTGGCAGTGTTTTAATACATATACGTGGTTTTTCCCTCGATAGACGTGTACATACGTGAGTTGTCGTTCTATAGGGTGCGTACATATGCATTTTTTTCTTGAATAGTCGCGTACATCATCCTTGTTTGCTTGATTGTTGATTTTTGTGTTTGTTGGGTAAGTTTTGATGGTTGTTGAGTCTTCTTGGGTCTTTGTCATAATTGTTAAGTGCCTGCAGAGTGATAGGAAACCTTTCCTTGATTGAATTTTCGGGTGATTTTTTCTTTATCATCATCTTTTTTCATTGGTTGTCCTTGCATCTTGGGTTGGGTGTTTTCTTCTTAATATCCTGCTTGGTTGGTCTCTTTTTTCTTACAGTAGGGTTTATATATCAATTTGTTGTTTAGTCCTTGCATTTTCATTTCTTTATATTGAAAATACAAAAAATATACATTTTGCATGTTGGCATTTGATCTTTTGGGTTCTTATCATTGATCTTAATACATGTATGGAAAGATTGCATCTTATTTGAAATTGCGGAGTTGAATTGAAAGTTCCATTTTGAAGGGCTTATCATTCATTGAGAATTGAAGTTGGGACTTTGCATTATATTCATATTCATATTCGTTTCTTTTACTTGTTGAGTCATAACATCATCAGTTTCATGACCACATATTTGGAGTAAACAAAGCCACTAAAAGTAACGCTGCTAAATTTAAAATTGATTAGAAACAATTTTATTTTTTGAGGATGCACAAACTAGTTTAAGATTTAGAACCTTGGAATAGGATTTTGTGAGTAAACTTCTCCAAGGCTATGAAACTCAACATATGTGTCTGACTAAGGGAATGGTGAAATTCATTGTATAATTGGTGACATCAAGAGGCTCCGCTCACACCGGAGTTAAGCACGAGGTCACGCAAAGTTGGTTGTAGAGATATCCCTCTAATTTCTTCTTAGCGTAAGAGATATTTCTGGGGATCTATTCATATATGGGGGTCTTGCAAGTACCTTTACCTCTGTGAGAGGCAGTGCTTTCGAAATTTTGGGTTTTGTTACCCTGCCCATATGGTGGACCTAACCTATGTCTATTCTCATGCGCATTGGTTATATCGCGGTGGCTTTAGTTGCTTGACATAGTTAGCTACATAGGTTACTTGCAAGGATTATTCTATAGGTACCCTAAGTCAGATAAAACACACAGCCTTTATGGAGGATTACCTCTCCGGGGGGATCTAACTGACTGCGTTGTTAAGCCCACGAGGGCCCTTATAACTGATTCGGATACCTCTGATCTTTTGAAGGGAATCTCAGGCCCCTCTTGGGCAAGGCATACCTGCTTTAGTGAGGGAGGCCCCTTTCAGCCACTTTATCCTATTGGTGTGCATATTGTCCCTTTTTGTTTATGTTAGTGTGCTCTTTGATTGTTAGTTGGCCTTAGTATTTTTTTTTGTATCTCAAGTTTTGATTCATCATGGACCCAGACTAGCTTCCTCACCGGTCTCGTCGTTTGTTGAATTTACCATCGCATCTTGAGTCTTTGACTTCTAAAAGGCGTAAAGTCATCAAGCATGGTGCACACACCTCCCCCTACCAAAATTTTGATCATACAAGTATGAGTACTGAGTCGAGTTAGAAAGATATTGGGATTCCTTCAACTCCCATACCTACTATAGTTAATGGTACTCCTTCGACGCCTTCAACCACCAGGGTTGTAGTGTCGGAGTTTCCCGTCCTCACTCTTATCTGTCCTATGGTTGCTACTCAACCCATAGTCACGAACCCTTTTGGGCCTCTTTTTCATTCATCGTGATATAATTCTTAGTCCATGCTTATGGCCTCTAACCCTTTCTCTTATGGTATGTCAAATCTTACATCGCAACTTTCTACCTCCATTCCAGCAATGAATACAAATCCTAGTATTGGACATAGGGGCATGGCCCCTCCGTATATTCCTCTCTCGCTTGGTGGAACTCAAATTCCCTAAACAAATCCATTGATCGGGGGTCAACCTCCTTTATTCTTTGGATCTAATCCTCGTCTCAATATTCCTGGATGGATTAATCAACCAGGCGGACAAGCTATTGCTTATGTTTCGTCCTTTACACCTACCTCCTCCACATCGATTTCAACCAACATGTTTGGCATGATGAATCAACCTCTATCCTCCAGATTTCCACCCAAAGGAGGTCAGTTTCATACTTTTGGAAACCCCCAACCTAGAGCTACTCCGACTGGGGGAAATATTTACAACCCTCATCATAACATTCCTACTAGAATGGTGCCTAACCAACCCCTTATGAATCAGTTTGGAGGGGAGTTTTACAATCCCGGACAAGGCCATGGTGCATACCAGAACCCTGGATGGACTATGATTCCTTAGCATCAATATTTCCCAGGAGCTTGGGGCCAGATGCTGCAACCCCGTCTCCCTTTTCTGGCCATGCTTAATTTGCCAGACTTGTCAAGATTAATGAATGGAATTTACCAGACTTTTTAATATTAGCATTTGTCACATAACTGAAATAAAGAAAACACATTCACAAATGTACACATTGTAATATAAGTAAAACTGAAGACCAATGTTTTTTATATTTCATTTCTCCAAAAATATGGTGTCATAGTACAAAATTAGGGCTCACACCCTCAAAATACATATACAGTCGATCAATGCAATAACCATGACATCTATGCCTAAGATGCTATATGTGTGTCATGATAGCATAGTACAGTGTTTTCGAGACATCGGAAGAGTCGCACCCAAGCACGGGGCACACCTTCTACCTGTCACTGCATCACCTCCGACAGATCCTCTACCTGAACCATGGGAATAATTTGCATCAAACAAGACAGGTTGCCCTGCACATTTTGAAGAACTCTCTCAGCATCTCCTCCCGTTGGCTCATCCCCCCAGTGCCTTTGCCGGTGTCATGGGAGTCCATCTGGTCATCGCTAACCCACATCTGCGTAACAATACATGTTTAAATTAGTACTTGACATCATCCAAAATTAATTTTGTTTTTCTTTTACAAAAATACAAAATAAATGAAATATTTAAAAACTTTTTCATACCTATGTCTCCATAGGCAGAGCCTGGTGGTAATGGCATGTCTAGATCTCCTCTAAAGTCAATTCCTGCATATGGGTGGTCATCTAGAGCTATCACCTGCCAATGCCACCAGAAGAAAAATTCATCGTTGTAGGGTGTTGGTACCCTAGCACCCCCAGCCGCCTCATCACCTCGAGCCACCATGCCATGGCTGGATCACAAGGTCCATGTGAAACAATCTCGAATCTAGAGCCCAAGCCTAGAACCAACTCAAAGAAAAAACTACATAAGATAGACGCAAACCCAAAGTTCCTCTTTCTACATTGTTTGCAGTCTGTCAGTTGGCTCTTCATGTTGGCCAACAGTGAGGTGCACCAGTCATAAACCGTGGGTCACAAGCACTCCACTGAGTAGAACATAAGTGGCCTTGATTCCTGATGCAATGAGGTTGACCCTATGATTTGTGTCAACACTAGGACGATGATATTGAGACTTAGGTTGTTTATCACTCTAATTGGGAGTTATCTCCCTACCTTCTCGGTGCCTACAACACAGTGAGTGGCTATGTAGTCCTCTATATTCATGCCACTCCTAGCTCTTTGAGCTTTGAGGTTCACCACCTCACCCCGATGTGATAATCCTATCAGAAAGTATACGTCCTCGACTTCAATCCTCAATGGTTTCCCATTGAAGTTGAAGGCCTCTGTATCTGGATCCTAGTAGTTCACCAGCATCTGGAGTAGTCTCACTTGAGCCCTCATTCCTTTGAGAGCCCAAAATTTATATAGCCTGCATCTTATTAATGCTAATTGGGCCCCTGGATCTCTTTCTATTGCAACATCAACCTCTTCATGCTCTCTTTCTCTCCACTCTAGCACCATCCTACAAGTTTAAAATCAAATTTTGAATAAATATCTTTTAAAAAATTCAACTCACAGACTTGTACGTGGGTTGTTGTGTAGATAGTTGCATGTAGGGCTATATATACGTGGGATAAATTTTCCTTGACCATGTACATTCCTACTTGTACACGACCTGATAAATTATAGCCCACGTACACCCTAGTTTCTAATGTACGCCTTAAAATACTCAAAAATTGAAGCCTAAATTAAAATTTTAAACCAACAGAAATGAAGAGAAGGGCAATAAGACTTACTTGGTCCAGACGGTTGTCAATTCTTTCACTCATAGCTCCTGCAATCGGCAGTTGAAGATCGAGGGAAATTTGGTCCAAAATGCACTATTTAGGTAAAAAATACAAATGATATGGTAAATTGGTTATTTTTTTTACTATTTATAGAAAAAAAATTACCCACTTTACATAGTTTTGCTTAATTTTTGGCCTAAATGGACTAATAATGCGATGGAAGGAGTTGGTTTTGGTGGTTTGTCTAGAGATTCTTGCGGCTCTAGTGTTTTGTTGCTTGTTTGTGACTTTGGAAGGTATCCTCTTGACCAGCATATAGGATAGGTTGTCCATCCATTTTTGCATTTTTTACATTATCCTATGCATGTGATCCATATGCCTTAGGTACAAACCCACTTATTAGCGACACAAAACCTTATGTCTGCTACTAGAAGTGTCGTTAGTAAATGGTAGAGACTTACCAAACATGAGCACCCTTGTTAGAACCTTTGTGTCATTCGGTGCCCATGTAGATATTTTTTCGTATGACCGGGAGTCCCTTATAGCTAATATGAATTTGCATTCGAACCTCATTTCTTACTAATAAGCATGCTGACCTATACCTATGGGACTCCCATGAGTCTTCTTTAAGCTCTTTTCCGACTCTCTTAAAAAATGAAAAGATTGTCGAGTGAACTTGTCTCTTTCACGCTCGTTAATTGGATTTGAAAGGACGTCTATTTGGTGTAAGTTTAACCCTTTTTCGGACCAAGTAGACTAATTTTGAAAAAGGAATACTCTAGTCACTAGTGTCTAGAAGAGTTCTCCTGGTTATTGTTTTATACTTTTTCGGGCCTAGGGGACTAAATTTATGAAAAAGGACATTCTTTGGAATTAAGTTGTAATTGCATATCATTATCTTGCTTGCGGTATTGAGCTTATTTTTGGTTCCCGCTTTCATATTATAATCCTATTATCTCAGTAGTTTGCATCATCATCCAAGCAGAGCCTTGTTTATATCCTTTGTAGCTTAACACCTTGTACCTTACGAGGAAAAATTCCCCCGAGTGTCCATATCCTGCATGAACCTCCTTGCATTGAGCATAGGTATGTTCCATTGTTGGATCAAGTTTCTTACTCACGACACTCGTTTCCTCCTCTGTATCATAGCATTCATTTGTCTATGAAAAAAAACAAACGAGCAGGAAAATAATATTATCTCATGTTGGCAGCAGTCGTGTCACCTTTGAACAAAGCACAAACTTTTGAATCCACTTGTCACCCAAAGTTTGGGTTTAGCATGACCTTAGGAAGCTGAGATCGTTACTTAGAGTTTACTCATTCGACTGGTTAATCTTCGAGTCCCTATGGATATTTTGATTGGTGCCTCTTGCATCACAAAGTTTCATCATTGAGTTTATGTTGCTAGAGTCCTCCATATGTCTCATGCTCTTATTCAAATGATGTATTTCATCCTATGTCAACCATTTCTCGGAACTCTTGACTTTGCATGTCGACCATACCCTCAGTGTGTCTCATGAAGATGTAGTCCTACCATGCACCCTAGTCCTACTTTCATTATAGGTAGGTAACCTTGAACCCAACAGTCGACATCCCCTCATTGGTCGCTGACTGGGGGGCTTCTCTTATGTTCGACAACAAGAAATATATTCACACACTAGGATTAGTGCAGTGTCTTGGATGTCATTAGCCTTATTGGTGGTTTCCTCACCTTTGTCAGTAGTTTTCATTATTGGTTTTTATTCATAGGGTCTTTTTTGTGCATTGATTTCATCCGGTGCATGAAAAAGACGCATAGGGTCGTTGGTTCGTGAACATGTTCTTCATCTGAGTTCCTCCAAATCATCAAGCTACTTCTTTGTACCTCATGTTGACTGATGAGAGATTCCTTAATGCTCTCCTCTCACTGGGTCTCCTTCCATCGACCTCAGCTCATATATTCTGGAAACGAGACCTAGAGGCTTGCAGCCATCAATGGTAGGTTCTCTCGCCATCGACAGTTGGGAATACATCAATGTCTCCTGATCGATGGATTCTTCAAGTGTTCAACCTCAACACATTTATTCACACTTTTAAGAATGTACTCGATGCCTTGATACCTACTTTCATTATCGATAGGTTGTATCATGTTTATTAATGGTATATCTTAATGATTGATAATCAAACAAAGTCTCATTATGTTCGACCTCAAATCCTTTATGCACGTGATGTATACTTGCACCCTTGGCGGATCGCGTAGAAGACTTGAAGACATCAATTCATAGTCAGATCTCTCCTAAGTTGTTGCTATCATTCATTGGACCAGTACCTATATGACTTCAGTGATCATCGAAGATCAGATTGTACTCCATTGTATATAGATATCTTCAGATTGATTTTGAGACTAGTTTTCACCAGGCCTTGTTCGTGACTATGACAACCTACAACATGTATCTACCTTTGTATTGCCTATTCATGGCCATGAACAACTATTTGGTATATTTCCACATGGATCTACAGTGTAATTCAAATCAATAGCCATGTGAACAAAGTCATTATGGATTTTAATATTCTTATGAGAAACTAGTTCGTCCAGTTGGGTCTCCATTACTCCACTTCTAGGAATTATAATGTATTTCATCCATTGTAAATACTCCTCTAACCTCACACATTAGGGGGTATATGTTATAGCAATATTTTCCTCACCCCATGCAACTTTATTAGAAGGCCTTTTTCCATTTCCCTATGCAGACTTGAAGTCCCTTTTTGCAATTCCCAGAGCTAAAAAATTACATTTTTCCACATATACACGCCCTAACAGCTATACAGCATGCGTATATGCAGGTTGCACCATTACATCCCACGTACATCGGGTTTTGTGCCCAAAATTAAAAAATGGTGTCAGGTTTCCATGTCACATCACGAGATCCATGATCCTTGACCTTCCATATACTGGAAACGTTCTGACTCGGCCCTTCAGTTCCATTTGAAGGCAATAAATGGGCCATATCCAAGCTGTGGAAAAGGAGAGGAATTCAAATTTGAGAGCAAAGTTACTCTGGAGAAATTATTCACTTCATATTGAGTCTGCATCCCCTTGTCCTTTTAAGTCTGAACACATTGTTCAGCCCCCAAGCTCTTCCCTCTTTGAAAGAGAACCTCATTGTCTCTCTTATATGAGCTTGCCTTTGGTGGAGGATTGAAGTGGTGGAGGCCCAGCTGGAAGGGACTTATTTTCTCAGTTATGAGACGTGCCGACATGGAAGTTTGTCATTCATACACTTTTGTTGATCATATTTTAATAGAAATACTCTTTTCTCATCCAATTAATGTCTTGCAAGTATTTGAATTTTTATTCCATGGGCATATTTGTTATGAATATTGATGGATTATGTTGTTATATGTGCTAATTGTATATATTATCACCATATGATTGTGTATCTTGGTTGTTAAGGACAAGTTGCAGGTGTATATTTTTTATTTAAGTGCTCAATGGTGGTCTTCTTCGAACATCCAGACGAGGTAAGCTCTTTATCTTGTCTTGTTAGCATATTTGTTTATATAGCATACTTGAGACTAGAGTTGATTTCTGCAGTCATTTCGTATGTTGTGGTTTACCCCATGCCATATAGTGGTTTTCCTCGTAACAGCTTGTGTTGGTCCCAGACTGCTTGTGGTTGCAACCAAATGGAACCTTCTTCATCCAACTCAGGGGGACTGGTTTGAGTTTGGCACTTAGTTCCAATAACTTTCTTTAAGCATGAGACATGAAAAACATGATGGAGATTAGAGTGATTATGCAAAGCTAACTGGTAGGCCACAAGCCCCACTCACTTGAGAATGGTATAAGGACCATAAAAATTCGGAGTGAGTTTTTTATAGTGTTGAAATTTGAGTGAAGTATGCTTATAAGGTTGTAGATAAAAAAACACCTAGTCCCCTTCAATGAATTGACATTCGAAGAGAGCCTAATTTTCTTGTTACTTCATGAGATTTCGGGCCAAGACCAAATTTTCTTTGAGGGTACGGAGAATGGTTGCACATACAATAAGATTGTTTTCAACCTCATAAACCTTGGAGACACCTGAGCTGTATGAGAGAACTGATAGCATCTTTTTCTTGTAGATCGCTTAAAAGGGAGTCATACAAGTGGAAGTATGGTAAGATTTGTTATACCACCATTTAGCTAGGGGTAAGCACTTGTTTGATGGATGCAAAAAAATTTAAATATGTTTCCAAACACTTGTTGATAGCTTCATTTTTTCCATCATTCTGGGGATGATATGTGGTGTTGATATGCAATTAGGTTCCCTGGAACCTGAAAAAATCTTGCCAAAAATTGTCAGTGAAAGTTGGATCACAATAAAAGACAATAGAATGAGGCATGCCATGGAGTTTGAATATATTATCCATAAAAATATAAGCCGCTATGGATGTGGTGAATGGGTTTTGAAGAGCACATAAATGAGCATATTTGGAAAGATGATCTACTACCTCCATGATGACTGACTTATTTCCCACTTTGGGTAAGACAACGATGAAATCCATATAGATATCCATCTAAATAGTAGGTGGAATCAAGAGTTGTTGGAGTATGCCTGAAACTTTTATGGTTTCTCCCTTATTTTTACGAAAATATTCCCTACAAACATGTGAACTTTCCCTTGGATTACAGACCCCTATACCAAGACAGAAAATTACATTTGGACACTACCATTCCTATAGATTCATTTTATCCATCGAAAAAGAGAGGAGGGGAAGTATGATGTACCTTGATTATGAGGTTTGTCCAAGATTCTCCACTCCAAGAGCTCCAAGATGTATCTTGATTATGAGGTTTGTCCAAGATTCTCCACTCCAAGAGCTCCAATCAATACATGCAATGGACAACAAGAAACAAACGACTATCTCCTACTCTAATGGATTAGACAAAATCAATTTATCTATGCATATTAAGACAACCATAGACAAGCACATGTAAACACATACTTGAATAAAATAGGCCAAGTATATCAATGAGAACTTAAAAGTGAAACTTACAATCTTCATATGATGTTGCAACAGACTCTCCAAGTCCTCCTCGTCCAACCCTTTCTCAAAAGATCTGCAATCAAAATAACAATGTTTTGTTGATTTCTCCTTCTTCGTCACCATGGAAATGCCTCCATTTATAGGCTTTGAGAGGCTCAGCCACCTTGAGTATATTTGGAATTGGTTGAGGATATGACTCCATGAGTTGTGATATCTTCCTTAGATGCATCCCTAGAGTTAGATTCAAGCCAAACCAACCCAACCCATCCATAGTTGTCTTTAGAGGAAAGTGGGATTTCCTCCAAGATTCCCTCAACCAACTCAGTGGTCCTTTAATGTGGACAACGGAGCATTGTAGCACCCCCTTAAGATGGACAAGGAGCACCAGCACTCCCTATGTATGAGTAGGGGATCGTTGATCTTCCAAAATGTGACCAAGATGAGTAATTCCCTAGGTAAAATACTTGTTCCAATTGTCAGATGATGGGGATTCTTCCTCTAACATGTTTTAGGGGTTGTAGAAAGTGTTTCTATGGTGTCGTTCGAGATGCAACACTTAGGAAAAGTGAATTCGACACTTACCAAAATAAAAGTGTGATACTTGTGACACTTACAACAATGAAAGTGCGACACTTGTGACACTTTTGAAGTGAGGAATTTTGATGTGTAACACTTATTGCATTGACAGGTATCACATTCATCCACAAAGGTGAATATGTCATGTTTCATATTGTTAGCGCCACCATTTTTCTTTCCATTTAGAGTCGGTTTTAGTCGGGGTATGGCCCATGCGCCCGAACATGTGAAGTCAGGTACGTAACATTGTAGGGGTCGAGGTCAGCAAGTGGTCGTTTTGGCCCTTGGAAATGGGAAGGGGTGTCAGATTCAAAACATGCGTAAGTGGTATCGGTATGTCTTTTCCAAAGAGTCAAGTCCTGTTAAGAAATCAGTCTCTATGTGCCCCAGGTCGAGTCAAGTAGTTAATGGAAGTCGCATCAGCAAGTGCAGCAGCTATTATCAATTCATCATGAAGACCGAGGGAATGAAAAATCACGGCGTTCGTATCATACATGCCCTGCAAACCTTATCACTTGTGTTCTACACATGGGGATGTGCCATGGAAAATTTGCAATTCAATCCAAAACATCTTGTCACCATGAATTCACTACTCTCTGGCACGTTTTCTCCTTCTGTCCGACTTGTTATAAATTCTATATGCTTAGCACCCATTTCAATCATGAAACCCGATCCGCACTCTATTTTCAATCCCCCTTGGCAGTCCAGTTTGATAAAAATTCCCTTCCTGTGCCTTGGCCAGATACACCGCGCATAGAATACACACTAGTCACACCATGGAGACCTCCCAAAGCATAAGGAAAGGCGCGTGGAGCAGTAGAATTTCCAGGTCCAAGCCCCAAAATGACCGGGAGTCGTTCTCACCTGCAGCAAGCATTCCCAAGGGCACGAAAGGAGCTATTCCTTTACCCATAGAGATGATCAGATCAAACCATGTGAAGCCTGAAGCGGAAGGACTTGCGCAGGGAGGAAAGATAGTAGAAGCCTCATCTCCCCAACAGAAAATATCGCGGAGAAGGGGCAGACCAAGGAAGAACAAGGAAGTGGGGGAAGCCCAATTTTCAGAAGAGTCACGTGCCAAATCGGTGGCCGAAGAACTACTCATGCGCACCATCCGGCTGGAGCCTGCTGGAGGATCGAGCCGAGAAAGCAAGAGCAGAACAAGGGAAATGGATACCACAGGAGTGAATGATCAAGAGCCATCTCAGCAATTAAAGCATACAAAGATGGCTATCACTGAACTCTACCAGGAGAACATGGAGTTGAGGTGGCAGCTAGCGACAAAGATTACGGAAGCGTCAGCAGCACAAGGTTGCGAAGGGAATGTGGCATGGTTAAAAATATAGCTCAGAGAGTTTCAAGACACCATTGTACAGTTGCGCGAAGCGTAGAGGTTGTCAGAGGAAAGGCATACAAATAATTCTAGGGAATGTGAAGCGACTGAGAAGGAAGCTCGCGCGGCTCTCGCCAACACGCAGAAAAAACAAGTTTAGTTGGTGTTCGTCTTTGCATCCGCAAACAGAAGGAAAATCTTGGCAGTTTGAGGGACACGTTTCCCTAAAGCACTCTACCATTTTGATAAAGGTCGTTAAAATCAAACAGCCACTTTCCACGCACATTTTTCCCAGCAAATGAGCACGCAGCAGAAATAAAAGCCATTATAACAGATAGCGAGTTTCTGACAGACACCTGTCTGTTCAAACAGTTGATCAAAGGGAAACATTGACACATATTTTCCTCATATCGAGACCTGACCAATGACCAGATCCTCGTGGAAAATTTGTGAACAGTCATGTGTAAACAGACGTGATTATTGTCTATTTTTGGAAAGAGTCGTGCAAAGAGTCTCTAATGCATGCTATTCAGTTTCCTAGTTTTTAGGGCTAGCAATTAGAAAGGAGGGTAGCCCAAGCAGCGCCCTCATCCATATATTTCATCTTTTTGATGTAATCTAGGTTGGTTGGAAAAATTGGTATAGACCGTATCTATTGTATGTATTTTGAGTTCGACAGAAACTTAATGAAAAGTCTTGCAATTTGATGTGAAGATTCTAATTGTAGCAGTTGTATGTATTGTTTTTCCCTTTCTTGCATACGTACTTCCTATGATCTTATTCATATCTTTTATGTCTACTTCCGAATGAATTTTAGAACATGTGTATTTGTTGCGCTGCGCCCCTTGTTCGCGCCACTTAAACAAAACGTTTTCTTCTGAAAGTTAACTTCGAATTCGCCGCAGTGGTGCTCCGAGTTACTTCCTGTAATTTCTTTCTGCCACACATTTACTATTTTGCACTGAAGATTGTTGCTCACTTAGCCTTCATCCTCTCAAATTCAGTCACAGAGTCATTTGTTTTCGTTGTTTCCTCGAACCGACTCCATAGTCCACGGTCTTGTTTTCTTGCGCCAATATAACCAGAAACCATTATATCAAAGGTGTTAAATCTAGCCACTACTTTAAAATTCATATCCCGCACTGAGACCGTGTCTCTCGAGAGAGCCCTCTTCAGATCCGAAAGGCTAGTTTCGAGTCTCAAAGTTGGTTGAAAAAGTTACCTTCGTCATTTTTTTATCAACCGAAAAGATTTACGAAGTGCTAACACATACCTTCCCATAAAAATGAATGTTTGACTCGTTCATAGGTTTTGGTAAAGCATGAATGTTGAGTTGTGGGTGAATCATGAAACTCAGAGAGCACTGTGGATTTAATGTTCGATTGTTTTATTAAATATAGGATGCCTTTATAGAGAATCTCTTCATTGTACCAAGAGTACCCTAGAAAATCTTGAGAATCTTGTTGCAATTTTTGGATCAAGCTAGAAATTTTGGGGTCTTGCAACCATTCCTAGTGAACATATTGAAGCCAATCTCCTACAATGAATGAGAGGGAAAAGAGGGACCACTCTTCTTCATATTTCCTTGAAAAATAATTAGCAACCACATTTTATTTTCCCTTCTTGTAGATGATATCATAATCATATCCAAACAACTTGGTCACCCATTTTTGTTGCTCCATGGATGAAATTATTTGCTCTAGAAAAGACTTGAGGCTACGATGATCAGTTTTAATTTGGAATTGTTTCCCCAATAAATAAGGATGTCAGAGATCCACTGCATGCAGAATAGCCAACATTTCCTTTCATAGATTTATTTTCCCAAATGTTGCTCTGACAGATGCTTGCTAGTGAAAGCCAAAAGTCAGTTGTCTTGCATAAGGACTGCCCTAATTCCTTTCCCTGGCGCATCACATTCCAAGATAAAATTCTTGGTGAACTTTGGTAATTCCAGAACAAGAGTCATGCATATAGACTCTTTCAAGGCTTGGAAGAATTGATCAGTTGTAGGAGTCCAACTGAAACCATTTTTTTAAGGAGATTAGTGAGAGGAGTTGCAATTTTTCCATAATTCTAAACAAACTTGTGATAGTATCTCGTTAAACCTAGGAAACCATGTAATATTTTGAGATTTTTAGGGTGAGCTCATTCCTTAATAGATTCAATTTTATTAGGGTCCACTCATACACCATCCTTGTTGATAATATGACCCAGGTACCCAACTTCAGAGGCTCTCAAAGAACATTTATATTGTTTCATAAAAAGTTTGTGCTTAGACAATAGATGGAGAACTTGATCCACATGGGTGAGATGGGCTTGCCAAGTTTTACTATAGATGGGAATATCATCAAAGAAAAATAAGACAAAATGACAGAGGAAAGTATGGAAGACATGATTCATGAGACTTTGAAAAGTGGAGGGGGCATTAAATAGGCCAAAGAGAATGACCAAGAACTCATAATGAGCCTCATGAGTTCTAAAGGAAGTTTTGGGAATATTTTCTCTTTCGTACATATCTGGTGGTATCTACAACAAAGATCAAGTTTGGAAAAGTATTGAGCACCACTCAATTCATCCAAAAGGTCAACAATGACAGGAATGAGGAATTTGTCTTTGATTCTGAGTTTGTTGAGGGCACGAAAATCAAGACACGTGTGCCAAGTGCCTTCTTTATTGAGTACCATGACTACCAAAGAAGAATAGGAGCTGGTACTAGGATGAATAACACCCACTTCTAGAAATTCTTAAACAATTTTCTCAATTTCATTTTTATGGGAAAAGGGATGATGATAAAGAATAAAATTGGAAATGGAAGTCACGGGAAGGGGGAAGTCCATGAGGACTGTTAAAAATAGCTTGGTGTTGGGAGAGTATAGATTAGATTTCAAGGTGCACATAGGGTGTCTCAATGACTTAAATGGAATGGAGTTGGGAAATAATTCCATAATGACCTTTTTGTAGTAGATTTTTCATTTGGTGGAAACTGATGATCTCGGGTGATCTTGTTGTGATTCCTTGGAACTCGTATTGATGTCCCTTCTATAAGAATTGTATGGTTAGGTCTTTAAAATCAATGAGGATGGGGTTGACAGTGCCTAGTCATTCAATAACGAGAACAATGTCAAAACCACCCATGTCGAGAGAAAACATATGATATTTCAAGTGGTACTGGCCAATTTGTAGGCACACAGTTTCACAACGACCACCAAATTTCATGGAACTTCCATTGGAAATCATGATTTGAAAGTTGTTGATTGCACAGATATAGCAATTCATTTATTGGGCAATGCGTAAATGAACAAAATTATGGGTGCTACCACTGTCAACTAGGATGATGACTTTCTAATGCTTAATGTAGCCAATTAACTTGAGGGATTGGGGAGCAAAGAAGCTAGTGAGGGCATGCAAGGAAATTAGAGGTTCAAATTCTAGTGGATTAGAGGTTGAAGTAATATCACTATTGCATTTGGGTCAAATTCCGACGGTGCGTTCGATGCAATTGCCACTTTCTATTGTCGAAAGACCGACAAACCTCGGACCCCCTCAAACGTCGTTTCACATGACATCATTTTTTCGACGACCTAATTTTCGTCTATATTGCGACGTTTCAAACGTGGCAAGAGAGACGTTGCAAACGTGGCAAGACCGACGTTTCAAACGTCGCAAGAGAGACGTTGCAAACGTGGCAAGACCGACGTTTCAAATGTCGCAAGAGAGACGTTGCAAACGTGGCAAGAGAGACATTGCAAACATGGAAAGAGAGACGTTTCAAACATGGCAAGACTGACGCTTCAAATGTGGCAAGTGAGACGTTGCAAACGTGGCAAGTGAGACGTTTCAGACGTGGCAAGAGAGATGTTCTGAAGGTGGCAAGACCGACGGGAGGAGGTATTAGCTCCGACGTGGTTGCTATGGGAGCAACACTCTTGAACGTCGCAAGAACGACGTCCATTAGGCGGCAACAGTGACGTGGTTACTATGGGAGCGACAATCTTGGAGGTGGAAAGAGAGATGTCTCGGACGTGGCAATACCGATGGGAAGAGAGTGAAAGACGTCACAATTGCCACCTTTGTGTAGGTATTTAAAAAAAAAATACAATATCAATATCAAGACCTAATAGTCATTCCAAGCCCAAAGGAGGAGTAAGTCATATAGGTGTCATCTAGTGATAGCATACATGGAAATTTCTTCCTGCTTCATTAACATTTTCTTCAAAATTAAATTTACAACAACGAAAAGACAGAACTTATTTGCAACCTTCAGTGCACACTTTAGCTTCAGTCACTTCAACATCCATGCTATCTCGCCTTTCACTCAATAAGGGAGCTCATAGTGCAACTAAGGAAGTGGTGATAGAAAAGATTAACACTTATCATAAGGTTGAGGTCCTTTCTCTCAAGTCATATTAAAGCTAAAGGAGATGGTTGAACCATTAACTTAAAGAGGGATTACATTTCCTGAGTTGTCAGTATATATGGGTGTGGAGACGTGGACAAGAATTTTTGAAATTTAGGTTGCAGGGTTATGAGGGAGTGTATCACATATAAACCTTTAAACACGCAAAAAAAACCATTTTTTTTAGAACAGTAAAAACATAGAATAATATGATTATTTGACTAATGATATTATATGACTTAAA
>ML836198.1:0-28966 GCA_009831015.1 Picea engelmannii
CTTTTTAGCCAACTTTGTATAGTTTTGGCCCTTTTGATGTGCTGTGGAGTTAATCCTTGTGCCATGGATGATTGTTTTTCTGTGTTGATGATGTTGAGTTCTTGTCGCCCTGTGCGGACGAAATTTCAGTGATAACACTAGGGAAATCCAGTACTTCATGGTCCATAGCCTTACAACAGAGGCAACTAGGGTTTCTCCCAGGGCATTCCTTAGCAAGATGTCCTGGTCTTCTGCAACTGTAAAAAAGAGTTAATCCTCTCATTCTCTTCCATGATCCCCAACTTTTCTTGTACTGTGCGCTAGGATCATGATGGCTAGCCTGAAAAAAATTCTTTCTAGGATCTTGCATCCATTGGTTAGTCCAAAAATTCTTTCTATGCATAGGTATAACATATCTTTCATTATTCTTATCAGATCTATTCATATCAAACGATATTTCATCTAACAATTCCCTAGTTTTCAAGCTAGGACAAAATCTATCAAGCATACCTAAATCCATACTTTAGAAACAAAAATTTCCACTTCTTTTACTTCTATAGATTACAAAGCTTCCAAATCTAAGAACTTTTAACTATTCTTACCTTTATCAAAGCACAGAGCTTACAGATCTTACCTATTTCTGTAGATCTGACTTAGAAACTTCCACTTTAACCTTTATTAGAGAACAAAGCATTCAGATCTGACTTATTTTCTTCAGATGTGTCCTTCCTTCTTAAGAACAGATCTTTTCAGATCAGGTGGATCACTGTGCACTAGGGCACAGGTCCATGCACAAATCTTTTACAATTTCGACAAACTTTCTGCACAAAGCTTCTTATTCCTCAGTTCCCAGCAATCACAGTTTTAGGTCCTGGCAACAGAACCATTTGTTGGCACAGGGTAGACCCAGGGTTCAACGCTTCAACAACACACCAACAAAACCCTAACTACCGGCCCTTTCGACAACACCTATGAAGCAGATGAAGTCTCACCCGAGGTAGAGGCAGGGGTGGTTACAAGACTCAAGTGTCTGCAACCTTAGCTGGGACACAGATCTGTGATTATAACACTTAGAAAACACTTTTGCATATATCATTCATCTTTATTTAACCCTCATGTCACTCCGCAGATGGCACAAAGCACTGTAACATTCACTTAGAACTAGGTTAAGTTAGCACTTAGCAACAACAAAATAGGTCTAGCACTCAGCACTTTCATATATGTCATATCTACACCCATACATCTAAGAAGCACAAAGAAAAGTAGATCTATCTAAGTATATCATAGCAAAGCACATAGCATAATCATATCAAAGCACAAGACATGGGAAGAGACAAACACATTAGGTCGAGGCACCGAGCACAACACATAGGTTTACCGTGGTTCACCCCCACCCTGGGGCTATGTCCACAAAGTCTTCTTCTTCTTTATTAGCTTTGGTCAATCTGGTTACAACACAGAGCTCAAACTTGTACTCCGCATAGGACAGGAGATCTGTGTGCACCTCGCCAGATCCTCCTTCCCCGAGTAGATCTAGTACAGAGCCTTCTTACAATCCATTCACTCAGCACTTACAACACTTGCACTAATCTCTGCAAGTCGGTCACAAAGTATACACAAAGACTTTTATAGCACTTAACTTATTACCCTCTCTTACATTGCCTAGATACTTATTTATACTTTACAAAATAGGCCTAAACATGGGTAAACCCATGGGCCGACATCCCATACCCATCACATTATCCCCAAAAACCCAAATATGACCCAAGAAAGGGGTCTAGCTTCCATGATCTTCACTTCACATTGCTCTCCATCTTTGACAAGCTGTCGAAGTTCCAAAAATGGTCAAATATGACCAAGTGTTTCCTCAAACTTGGTCAAGGGCCAACAGCTAGTGATTTTGTTGTTACACACCAAAATGTCACATTTGTGTTTCACACCCTAAGTGTCGCAAGTGTCGCAAAGTGACGTATGCACCTTGGTAAGTGTTGCATGCATTGTCACAAATGTCATATGCACCTTCCCAAGTGTCACATTCACGTTTTTAGGTGTTTCCACACATTGATACCATGAAAACAGTTGTTCATGACCCCTAAGTCATATTATAGGAAGAAACCCAACATTTCAAGGTCAAAACACACCTTTTTCTTGGAAAAATCGACCTTTGTTTTGGCATTTATGAAAGGTGGTGCCCCCATGGCCATGCAGAAGGAGAGCCATGGAACCCCCTTTTCCATGTTAGAGGATTTCCATTGTTAGGATGGAACTCTATCTCTCACTCTGGGGGAGCGCCAATATTGTTAGAGGATAAAGTGGGATCCTCCACCTTATTCTATGGGCCAACTCTCTTGGGATGAGGTTGGTTGTGTTCAACCCCCATGCTATGTATTCACCTTAGGATCTGATCCAAACCTTAAGGAGCCATGTCCTCAACCATATCCTTCATTTTCTCATGGTGGTTGTGCCTCTCAAGCCTGTATATTGAAGGCATTTCCAAGGTGAGGGATGAAGTAATCAGTCTGAGTATCATCATTTTGATCTTGGTACATTAGTGCAATGGGTTGGATGAGGCAATATTGGAGAGGTTGTTGCTACATAAATTGTAGTATGTAAGTATCTATTTTTGGCTTTCCAATCAATATATACTTGGCCTATTTCCTTCAAGCTTGTGTATTCTCTCATTTTCTTGTCTATTGTTGCTCTAATCTTCATAGATAGATTTGTATTATATAATCAAGTAGAGTAGGATATATTTGTTTCTCTTTGTGGTCCATTTCATATTTTAGTTTTTGCTATGGAGTTTGAAGATCAAACTCAAGGATTGGAAGCTACGAGGACAAACGTCGAAACAAGGTACATCATACTCTTTCTCTCCTTCTCGATTTGATTATTCTAGATGAGTTTAAAGAGATGTTAGTTTCCACTTGTGTCTTTTATGTCTTATTATAGGGGTATAGTAATCCAAGTGGATTTTCATCTGTCTATACATGAAACATTCTGTAACAGAAATTGGCGACTCCACTGGGAAGGGACTTTACTAGTCTTTCCTTGGATCGTCTAAATCCTTTTCCTATCATTAAATATTGGTTTTTTCTTGATTTTGATCTATTTCCCCTTCCCTCTTCTTCACTGAAGATATCATAGAGCCATTTACTAAGTCTTTGTTGAGTTTGAGCTTGTGGAAATCATTTTTAAACTTTTTCAGAAAAGTGGCACTCCCCTGTAGTTCACACCAGGGCATCATTTACCTAATTGGCGCTCCTCGGAGCCTCCTAGAGGGTGCCATTAGATAAATTGCGCTCCCCAAGAGCCTGCTACAAGGTTCCATTCCCCTAACTAGCACTCTATCTACTTGAGAACAAGGGTGTCAATCCCCATGTTTTGGTGTTTTTTCCTCTTTCTGCCTACTTTTTATCAATCTGATTCTGAGAATCTTTTTTCCCAGAGACTCCTGGATTGTATTTGAATTTGTTTTCTTGAGAATTTGAAGTTTATAAATCATTTAGGTTTCTTAATTGAGTTTGAAATCTTCTCCTAGTTGTGATCCCCTTGGGTTAACAATATCCCTTGGTTCATCCTACCTTTGAGTTCTCTAATCTTCGTCTCGCAAAGTTTTCAGATTGCTTAGTTGTTTAGGAGTTTTCATCAGCTAGGGTTTACAAAGGTTGCTTGGTATTGATCCTTTTTTTCTTCATTGAAACATATCACCTTTCTGGATGATTAGGACTCTCTTGTTTTCCACAACCCAGTCTTGAACATTGTTTCTTATTACTCGTGTTTTGAGAATTTTCATGAGTGTTTGTCTTTTTTCTGTTTTGCATATTTTAGTTCTTGATCTAATAGGTTATCCCCTACTTATCTTATTTCAGTTCTCATAATTGTGAGTGTGCTTTGTTTGATTTCTGTTTTTCCACATACTTCTTTGTGTCAAACATAGATGTATTTCGTTTCATTTGAAAGTTAAGAAGCAAAAAAGTTTCCATATCTCCTTGCATACATAATCAAACAAAGAAACTTTTTGCATTCTAGGAAGTTTGTTTTGATTTATGTTTTGAAAAAGATCTAGTTTTTCATGTGCATTTCGGTTTTAGGAAAATATTTCTTGGTAATTTGGCATCATCTTTATCCTAGAACTTGAAAGTTGCATTGTTTTGAGTGTTTGCTTATGTTAAGAAAAATAGAACTCTTCTCCTTCCCATACATAGAATTCATCAAAAATAACGAACTTTCATATCATTCTTTTGTATTATATTGGAGTCGAGTCTCTCTCACATCATCAATTTCATCTCTGTGAACCCTTTGAGTTAAAATCCATTAAAATTAACCACGCGCTAATAAAATCAACTAGAACACTTTTTGGTTTTAGCACACCAACAATAGCACAATATTAGGGTCTTTGGACTAGGAAAAGTGAGTACTAAATAGACTATAGAGCACTAAAGATCATGCAAATACAACTTTTGTATAAGAATAGACAGGAACCCCCTCTCACATAGGGGCTAAACAGGAGGTCGCATGTGGGAGAGCAATATAGATTACCCCTACAAAGCTTAACTAATTGTAGCAGATGGAGAGTATATTGGGGGGTTTTATTGAGAAACCACTTGTTTCATTTGGTCTCGGTGCTTCTTGAACTCTTAATCCATTCAAGGTCCTCTGTATTCTACCAATCCACTTGTCTTCAGTTCCCTTGAAGATATTTGGACTTTGATATCCTTCCCATACTCTCGGTCTCGACTATCGACTGTACCCACCTAGAGGTTGACTACAAATGGGTAACCTTAGTGGCCTTTATTAGGTATCTATAGATGTGACTATGGGGGGATTCCAATGTTACCTTGGGTAGACGTCGCATTGTTACATAAATATTCCCATGTGGATAGGTGAAATTTCGCTTGGATTAATGACCCCTATACCAAGATAGAAACAATCATTTGGACACTACCATTCCTATAAACTCATTTTTATTATCTAAAAAGAGAGGAGAAGGTAAAGTAGGATTTACTATGTTTACAATTTTTTTCCTAGTTTCTCCTATCCGCAAGCTTGATCCAACTTCTGGCACAAATCAATACCTGCAATGAACAACAAGAAACAAGCAACATTCATCTACTCTAATGGATTAGGAAAAGAAAATTCATCTATGAAAATCAAATTAAACATAGACAATCCCATGAAACCACATACTTGAAGGAAATAGGCCAAGTATATTAGATGATAACTTCAAAAGAAAACTTACAATCTTCAGATGATGTTGCATCAACCTCTCCAAGTCCTCCTTGTCCAACCCTTGCTCAAAATAACAATGCTTTGCTGATTTTCTCCTTCTTTTCACCATGGGAATGCCTCCATTTATAGTCTTTGAGAGGCTTAACTACCTTGGGTATATTTGAAATTAGTTGAGCATATGACTCCAATAGTTGTGATATCTTCCTTAGATGCAACCCTGGAGTTATGTTCGAGCCAAACTAACTGAATCCATCCATAGTTATCTTTAGAGGAAAGTGGGATTTCCACCAAGATTTCCTCAACCAACTCAGTGCTCCCCTAAAATGGGAAATAGAGCATTGCAATGCTTCCCCTAAGATGAAAAAGGAGCACTAGTGCTCCCTGTGTATGAGCAGGGGAGTGTTGATCTTCCAAAAATTTATCAATATGAGTAATTCTCTAGTAAAAACACTTGTTCTGACTATTAGATGATGGGGCTTCTTATTCTAATATGTTTTAGGGGTTGTAGCAAGTTTTTTCATGGTGTCGTTCGAGATGCGACACTTAGGAAAATTGAATGCGACACTTTCAAAAATGAAAATGTGACATTGGCGCAGTGAGGAATTTTGATGTGTAACAGATTTTCCCCCAAATTGTGAAGTTAAAAAAGAAATGTTAATGGTCGAAACACTTTGTAGATTCTTCGAAGCAAGGGTATGGAGTTGGAGAACCTGGTATAAGCTATAGACAAACATCAAACAATGTTAATATGTGTTCCATTCTCGAGGAAGGAATACCTATGCTAGAAATACAATTACTCAAAGAACGACCGCCAATAAATACACTGTGGATCCATGATGATATTGACTAAGGAGATGGCCACCAAAGATACAATGAGGATCCATCTCTCTATGACCTGACTTGATCACAGCCATGAAAGAATACACATTGGAGATACGATGTGATAAGAAAATAGACACATACCAATACAAAGTGGATCTACATTAAAACATGTATATCAGTTGGATAATTGTCATTTCAACCTGGGAAAATTGTATATGCATATGAATACTCAACCCGGGGTATTCGTCTTGATCCTATAATAGTATGATTATTTCCATGTGAATAGATGATTTTATGTTGAACATGACATAACCACTTCAGTATTGGTCATTGAGGTATACCGTTAACAAGTGCGAGATAAATCACTATTGATGTCGATGATTCTCAAGGTAATTTTAAAGTACAATCCAACGAATGTGAAAAATGAGTTGAAGTCAAACATTTGTGGAATCATTCGGTCAAGGGTCATTGATCCATACCCACTTTCGAATGTGAAAATGAATTCCATTGAGGCATGCAGGTCCCAAGGTATTGATGTGCTCCTAAGTCTATTTCCTGGATAATTTGTTGAATTCAACAGGAAAAGACTCGTCGAAGGAGAGCATTGATGTATCCCCAATCAATCAACAGGAAACTCGTCATAGGAAGGTGATAAGATATAGTATATGAAAATGGATTAACATGGGTATGGGAGCTGGTAACATTGTAGATGGTTGAATTTTGAGGCAAATAATTCCCTTGAACATTGAGGCACAACATAAGACTTGGAAGCATAGACTCAGAGTGGACCAAAACATAATGCAACGAGTGTTGAGGAATTATTTGGATGGGCCAAAGGAGTAGAAAGACTCATTGGATTTGTTCAATGCATAGGCTTAATGGATTATTCAAGTGTATGATAAAGTGAAAACAAGTGTCGTGTTCAAGGGAGACCATAAGAGCTACCTTAAAATATCTCAAGAAACTTGACCCACCTCCTTCAATTTTTCCCCCATCCAGATAGATGAGTACCTATTTTTCGTTTAACAATCTCGAGGAGGGTAAAGAATGCTTGATATAACTCACCTTTGGTAAGTTCATCTTCCTTTATTTAATGAAATAGAAGAAGTAAGGGTTTTTCCCCAGATGGGCCCTTCAGTGTGTAATTTTGCGAGTCCAGAGAAGGAAAAATCGGTTTTTTTTCATGTTTAGGGAATTTGAAAATAACTTAAAGAATACTTACAGGTTGTCCTTTTTCTTTATTTTAGTCTTCGAGGTCCAAAAACGTATAAAACGATACGACGGAGAACTCCTCTAGCTGAGATTGACTAGAGTGTTACTTTTTCGTAGTTAGTCTGTCGGGACTGAAAAAAGGGTAATCTACCGCCCAACAGGTGTCTCTTCATATTTTAATGAGCTCGAAGTATGACGAAGTTTTCTCAATAATGTCACAAGGTCATCAAAAAGACTTTGCTCTGTAATTTCCTGCATAATCAACTTGTTCTGGGAAAAAATATCAACAGTTTCTTTAAAAATCGACAATAATTTAGAAAAATTAAAAAATAAAATATTATAAATGTGAAAAAAGGGGTGTAAATGACTTAATTTGGACATATTAAAAATGAATTGTGAAAAAAACAAGTCATTCTCACCTTTTGTTTTACCATTTTCCTTTTTTCTTTGAGTTTTCCCCCCTTTGGAGTGATTTTTTAGCATTGACTGTGGGAGATACAGGTGACCATTCATGATTCCTTCTGGACCAGGTTGGTACTCTAGCCTTTCTCATTCATTTTCATGCCTTTTTGTTTAATTCCAACCTTTATTTCATGATCTTGGGATCCTTGGAAATCCCTATAGTCCCGAACAAGATCAGAACTCCCTTAAGTAATTGAGGGGGGTGTTGTTAGAGATTTTAGCGCACTGGTATGTCCTCGAGGGGACTTCTAGCGCTCTATTTTTTCTTTTCGGGGAGCATTGGGCGCAAAAGTTAAAAAAAAATGGTTTTTAGGCTATGAAAAAGTAATTCCTTTTCTTGAAACTTGGCTAATGTGATTTTTTTGTGAATTTGCACATTTTCACTAGCCAACGTGATTGAATGGAAGGAAAAAGAACATGAATTCGATGATATGGTTGGCTTACAAGAACCTCAAACAAGGGCATATCTACGAAACTGCAGTTTGCTAAATTACTTCAAGCTATAAAATATGAGAAAATAAGTCCTTTTACTTGATTATCTGATCGAGTTATGGGACAACGATGAGAAAGCGTTTTGGATAGGACCTCACATGCTTGAGATCGACATTGATGATGTGTATTTCTTGATGGGGCTCTCGAAGAGGGGAGAAAAAATTCTTTTGTCTGGACATTGGTCTAATCCATATCCCACAGAGGCATATGTTGCCCCGTATTGTGTATCGGGGTCATGCTTGGTAGGGGAAAGGATCGTCATTAAATACATGATGGACCTACCTCTACGATCCATTCTCTCTGCTATCACAAAACTGGCAGGAAGCACTAGTTCCCACCTTGCTTCCAAGTCTCATATATCATATGTTATTCAGTGCTTGGATCCCAGGATTTTTAACTGGAGTGAAGGATTCTTGAGAAACATCAAAGAGCATATCTCTAAGTGTCAAACAGGAAGGACACAAAAATTAGATACAAATATTTCTTGGTTTCATTCTTTCTAGAGCGAGTTCCATAGATGCAACCATAGGTTGCATTGATAGCACGCCCTGCAACCGAGCCCGATATGGAGTAGTGGATGAGTCTTTCACCTAGGTTTGGAAATGAACCCTTAGCCTTCCTCTTTACTGCTGACTTCTTCGCATGGTGGAGGAGAAAACTTGTGCTTATAGAGTATTTCCTATGTGTTGGATTTGACTTGATGGGAAACATAGATTTAGTGCTCCCCAAGGAGGCACATTGGGATGCATCAGGTACGAAAGATCATGACCTTGCAACATTTTTTTTTTATATATGTTTATATGTATTTATTTTTATTTTATGATGATGGATCTAAGTCATTTGTTTTCATCATGCAGACAAAGGCACATCATGTCTGGCGGGGATGCCAATACTAGGAAGTCTTGGATATGCTTAGGAAGCAACAAAGGTTGACGTCGGAGTAGGAGGACTCTGAGAGGTTGAGAGGAACCTATGTGGGTTTACCATGGGAATTCCTTCCATGAGGATACAAGATGTACCCTTACATATTCAAATACATACAATTGGGGTGCCTAAAGGCCTTAGTCATCTACTACAATGAGTGGCCAGAGTAATTGTGTGCTATGTTGAGCATAATGTAGTGTGGGAAGACGAGTAGAGTCTCCTAACACATTAGTATCTTATGATGATATCATGGAAATAAAGGCCCACATTTTTTCCTTCTATATACTTTTTGGACGATGTGTTTTGACAAAACTTTTGCTATTTTATATACAAGCCTATATATATATGGGTTTTGCGGTGGCTACTTATGTTTTTTCGTTTTAAATGATGTGACGTTTTTTATTTACATGATTCATGTTCCGAATGTTTACCTATGTGAAATGTACCAATATAACATATAATTTTCTAACGATTTTGTAGTCGTATTAATCTCTCTCAATATGTCTATATTCTAGAAATTGAAAAGATCTCTCGAGACGGTGAACCCTTAGATGGAGACATACAAAAACTGGATTACGAACAACATATTCACGGTTTAGTTGATAGACCACGAGTTGAGGATCAAGGTTGATAATAAATTGAGATATACCTAAATAAGAAGCTTCGGTTTAAAGTCCAATGACAACATGATATTCTGAAACGTTATTGGTTTTGAGATCCAAGGAAAATTCCTCTTGAACTCACTAACTCGCCATAGTGGTAGATGACCCAAGTTGCAGAAGCGATATTCTGGATATGTCGACTAGTGCCATCCGAAACTCTGAAATAGATAGGAAAGGATGATGACATCTATGCATTCAAGCATAAAGAAAAGTATAAGCAACTTTAAAGAATGGGGAAAAACTTGTGCACACAAAAGTAAAGACACGCCAAACCAAAAACATAGAGTACAATAATGTACAAAGAACACATGTGAGATATTTTATGCATAGTACTTCTTTAGGTAAAGACCATTTCATGGCTTACCAATATATAATCCATCATAATCCATTAACTCGTAGGTGTCTTTCTATAGCACATGTTTTATGATGTATGGCTCATGCCACATAGGTTCTAACTTACCTGCACCAAGTTTGTCCTGATATTAATCATAGACCAGGACCAAATGTCCTTCTACGAAAGCGCGAGGTTGGATAGACTTATCGTATTGAGTCTTGATGCGTTTTTTATATGTCTCGTTGATGAGAGCATAATTGCGATGAGTTTCATCCGACTTTGTTAGATATAAAAATTGTTCATCTTCAATATAAGTATGGGGTAGGAGTTCTACAGTGAGTTTCAAAGACAGAATGTCGCATTCAATCAGTAACACTACTTCCAACCCATATACCAACTGGAAGGGTGTAAATCCAATGGTGGTTTTAACTAAAGTCCTATAATCCTAGAGTACGGAGAAGAGTTTCAAATGACAAGATGTTTTGTTCACCCCCACCATGCATTGAAGCATGGTCTTCAAGACTTTTTTGATGGATTCAACTTGTCCATTGTTCTGAGGATAGAAAGGGGTTGAATTTTGATGGAGAAAAACTAGCTTGGTGTGCAATTCACGCATCATCTGGTTCTGGAAATGGGATCCAAGATCGTTTACAATAGCTTATGGGAGTTCGAAGCGAGAGATGATATGATTGAACATAAAAAGTCTTGTAGTTCATCCATTGTTAAGAAATGTAGGCATAGCCTCATCCCATTTAGTGAAATAATTGATGACAACGATAATATAACCGTGCCCCCTCGGCTGAGGTAGGCTTACATTTCATGAAATCGATGCCCCATTTTTCAAAGGGGTCGACGGAAACAATGGGATGAAGTGGAGTTGGGTGGGTGCGTTCTTTATTCTAATAGATCTGACAGGGTGGGAATTTTTTAATGGCCTCAATGTAGTCTTTGAATATGGAAGGCAAAAAATAACTGACATGTAATATATTTTGGGTTGTAGCCATCCCATAAAGATGACCACCACAAGCTCTAAGGTGACAGACATTTAAAACTTGTTCTTCCTCTTCATGGGTTAAGAAATGTCATAGAATAGTTTCAATACTTCAGTGGTACAAAATGTCGCCAATGATAAGGTAGTTTTGTGAATGGTGTCTAATGCGACATTGTTCATCACGTGAAATTATTGGATGGAAGCATTGAGTCTGGAGATAGAGAAGAATGTCTCCATACCACGAATCAGATGTACTAATGAGGAAAAATGATTCATCAGGAAGGGAATCACTTGGATCAGTATTCTCATCAGTATGGGTAAGATCGCAAATTAATTCTGCAAAAACCAACGATTTCTTAGCTTTGGATTTGGAAAACTCAAGATTGAATTCTTGGAGAATGACAATCCATTTCAAATATTTCCCCCCAAGTACTTGACGATTAAATATGTGGTACATGGGGTTCAAGTCTGCAATGACCTTGGTAGTGAGAAGAAAAATATAGTGGTGAAACCTTTGGACTGAAATAAATGTTATCAAAGACAAATTTTCAACATGTGAATAACAGAGTTCAGGACTTGAAAGGCTCTTACTTAAATAGTACATCACATGTTTGGCATCGTCATCATCCTCTTGTACTAACACCATAGCAATAGTGGAAGTAGAGGTAGCCAAATAAAGGATGTAAAATTTTGCATACTTGGGTGGATGTAAAAGTGGTGTATTAATTAAAGCATGCTTGAGATCATCAAATGAGCGTTGAGTAATAGCATCCCAGATGAAAGGGGCATCTTTCTGTAGCAACCTCATGTATACTTTAGTAATTTCGGCATAATTGCATATAAAATGGTGGAGAAATTTTTCCTTCCCTTGCAAACTTTGCAGTTGGGTAAGATTGTTGGGAGGGGGTAAAGAGAGAGTGGATTTGAATTTTAATGGATCCACCCTAATCCCATATTTGTATACTACGAAGTCGAGGAGTCTCCCTGATTCAACAACGAAAATGCATTTATGGGGGTTCAAACGTATGTTGTAAAACCTATAAATAGGAAATATTTCCCTTACATGACCAATATTATCTATTCGTTGAGCCGAGTGAGATGGAAAGTCATCAATATAGGGTTCAACAATATGTTTGATGTCGTGGAATGCATACGACATAGCCTGTTGAAACGTGGCTCTAACATTTTTAAGGCCAAAAGGTAATTTCTGATAGGATAAATTCCCCCATGGGCAGATGAAGGTTCTTTTTCATTGATCAACAGGTAAAATATCAATCTGGTTATATCCATAAAAGCCATCCATAAAAGATAAAATGGCACTTCTGGTGCAATTATTGATAATTTGGTCGATAAAGGGCATAGGGTAATTGTTCAGACAAGCCTTATTTAGATCCCTATAATCGACACAAAGATGAATTGTCCCTTATTTCTTGGTGACCAGAACAATGTTGGAAACCCATTCAGTCAGAGGTATGGGATAAATAAAACCAGACTTTAATAAATTTTCTACTTCTACCTTGATTGTTGTAGTTTTCTTGGGACGAACCAGGTGAATTTTCTGTCTCACGGGTTTGACTCCAGGGTAAGTGTTGATTTCATGGAAAACAATTGAAGGATTGATCCATGGCATTTATTTGTATCTCTAGGCGAATATGTCATGGAATTATTTAAACAAGGTGGTGTAAGTTTCAATCTCTTCAATTGAACTATTGGAACCTAGTTGTATTTTTTCCACAATACCTTCTTTTGTGGATATGTCAACACTAATTGTTTGAGATATGTTTCCCAAATTCCCCTCAGAGATTGTATCCTAAGTGAGTATCGAAGATTGGGGAGTGTCGTTGATATCCATGGGAAAGATATATGAAATATCTTTCTCAATCTCATCCAAAATGGGAAGAAAGGATGAATGATGGTGGTTGTCATCCCAAGGTGTCTCCTCGATACTAAGAATTTCCATAATGGATTCATCAGAGGGAAATTCCATAGGATGTAATAGAAAGTGGAGGATATGGAATCTAAACAAGATGGTATTGAATAGGAAGTAGACTCTAGCAAGTGTTGGTCATCAGGTGAAGGAGATACAGACTGGATGGCATCGTATTCGATCTTTGCATAACTAAGTGGCATAGTGTCACCTAGTGAATAATATTCTAAGGGACTAGGTAAAATCCATGGATCAAATGGTTTGAGGGATTGATGTACCTTAGTCAAAATCATATTAACCGTTGCGATATGTTGCTTGGTTAGAGGAAGAGGTGTGGGGAAAGTGCCCATGAGAGAATAATCTTTCAGTTGACCTACCCCTACACTTTCATAAGTAATATTTGAGTCCCTAAAAAATGGAATATTGTTGGTTGTTTGAGTGAGAGAATAAAGGATGCAATAATCTAATTGATCAATGGTCACAATTTTACCTTGATGAGAAAATTAGACACATCATAATATTGATGAAGAGAAAATGGCCATAGCATAGAACCAAATTCTTCCTAGCAACAAGTTATAATCAAGGGGAGCATCGACTACTTCTACATAAATGGAAACAATTTTGCCCCCCAGTTGAATGGCTAAGGATTGTAACTATCCATGAGGTCTCAAACCTCTTCCATCAAATGCTTTTAACATGGTGGGATATTTATTAAGACTAGATGATTTAAGGAATTTCCATCAAGCTAAGGACATGACACATGTTGATGCTCCCTCGTCCAATATCATGCAATGAATATGTTGATTATGGACAATGACATTAATTTGGAAAGAAATTTAGTGAGAGACTCGTGATTTAAAATTATCCAGATTCAACGTGATATTATTGGATGAATCAGGATCTATAGCTTCGATGGATTCCAAGAGAGTTCTACGTTGGCTAGGGAATTGTTGTAGAGCATCGATATCCAACATGGCACAAGGTGCTTGGGAAAAATATTCAACAATGTTGTAGTTTTGGGAAACACGAGAGTTAGGATTAAATTCAACTTTCTGACTGTGCTCTTGGGTGGACGTAAGATAGAGTCAAAATTTGGTTTCTCAATCTGGACAGGTCCATACATAGGAGTAACTAAAGTGGAAGGTGGATCAAGTGCAGTTTCATTAGTTACATTTTCCTTACCGGGTTTACCTAGTGGTGTGTCATATGTCATAGTGTGAGTGGTCAAATCTACACCATTGAACATATAAATGTGTACACTCGATGAACAATCCTCGTTAGGAGGATGACTTGGGTTGCCTCCTTGCAGAGGTGGAGGATTTTGTGCAACCATTAACTGCTTTTGTGGAAAAGGATGCATGAATACAACAGGTTGAGAATTTCCTTTAAACAATTTAGAAACTTCTTCCCAATGGGGACCCTCTCGTGTGTAGTGATCTTCAACACATATGAGACATGGAAATTTTGGTTTGCATTATAGTTTCTTTTCATTAGCAAGTGGTTGTGCTTGTGTTTTTGGATTTTCATTTTGATTATTATTTTTCTTGGTTTTATTCTTATTTTTATTTTTCCCCCCTGATTGTTGTGGTGAAGTTGATTGGACTGCATTCACTTTGGATACTTGAGTAGGGGTGGAGTTCGATGAGAGTGGAGGCTGCACAGTATTTGAGGAAGTTATTGAATGATTGGTTATGCCAGTCGATTGTGAACCAGACTGGGTTTTGAGGGAACCGATAACTCCATCTGAATGAGCAGTGGAGGATGGTTTTGATGGATTAGTTGATGTGCAGGGAGCGTTTGGGATCAATTCATACAAAGAACCGGATTGGGAATAAAAAAAATACAAATACTGGGAATGAGAAATGGATTCCTATTCTGTGACTACACCACCCATGGATACATCGCGAGAAATGGGAGGTAATAGAGATTTTGTGAACCATTCAGCCAATAACTGGTCGAGAATGGTTTCTTTGATCAACCATCGTTGTCGTCTCAATTCATGAATATGATAAAAAAATATGTATGGAGTTATTCTAATGAAGGGAGGTAAAAAGTTTCTTGTTGGTTTTGTATCTGATGGGAAATTGGAAGTGGGTGAGGAAATTCATGGCAAGTGAATTAAAATATTGAAAAGATTTGCATTGTAGCTCAATGTACCATTTAGTCGTTGAACCCATAAGTGTACGCTGAAAAATATGTAAATGGATAAAGTCATCCATCAGTGAGATTGATGAACACCACATATGAAACATCATGACTTGATTATTAGGGTCTTCTTCAGGTTTTTCATCAAACTTTGGAATATTAGAAGGTAATTTGGCTGGAATGACTAGCAAAAAAGGGGAGTGTAATATGGGATCATTTGTCAATATTGACAGATCCGGTAGATCTAAAGTGGCTAAGAACGATAACTATCAATTGTCTTAAGGATGATACCAATGTGGCATAGGAAAAAGAGTAGGACCATAAACTGGTTGTGGTGGATAGGTGTATCTAGCAGGTCCTCCCATGTGCTTCTGTTGTGGATTGTGACTAGAAAAAGTGGGATTCAGTTTTTGAGGAATTTTCATAAAAGGAGAAGGAAAACCCATTTGTCCCAAGGGAGGATAACCAGTGTAACCCAAGGGAGGATAGTTATCTTGACCTTGAGGCAGGTATCTAGGTTGACCCTAAGGAGGGTAACTAGGTTGAACCTTAGGAGGGTAAGTAATTTCCCCTTCGGGAGAAAAGGATGGCTAGCCTTGAGGACCCCAAGTGGGATTTGGGACCCCTGGGAAGGGTTGTCCAGAATATAATCCAAAAGGATTGGGATTTAGGGTTCCTCTCTATGAGTTGGGATTTGAGGATCCTCCCTGATGTGGTTGATGAAAAATTCATCCCTGGGGTGATCCCCAGGACTATTGCAGGTTTCCTATAAATGGAGGTTAAAATTGTCCCCTTGTCATAGGTTGGGTAGCAACTGGGATTTTTCCGGTAAAAGGGGGTTACCCCCTAGTCGATATTTTTTCATTGAAGGAAGGTTGTCCCCCAGTAGATATTTTTCCACTGAACGAGGATTGACCCCAAGTAGGGATTTTTCCACTAAAATAGGGTTCCCCCTAGTAAGGATTTGTCCACTAAAAGAGGGTTTCCCCCAGTCGGGATTTATCCACTAACAGAGTTTTTCCCCCCAATAATGATTTTTCCCACAGTGGTTTTTTTTGTATGGAAGTTTCATTCTTTGAAGTGAAGGTGTCCCAATAGGATTTTGTGGCATATATGAGGTTGTTTCTTGAAGAGGGATTGTAGGTCTAACCATCATGGTACTTTGCAAATGACTAGGTAATACAACTCATGTTTCACCCATTACTTGTATTGATCGTTTGTCTGAATGGATGGTCAATGGGTTGACCCGATGGTCCTGCATCTACGTCGGTGGTGGTAAATGTGTGTGGAGGGTCAAAGAGTGGTCGGCCAAAATTAATTTTTTCATAAAGATCCAGGCACGATGGATTTATCCATATATGATGAACATGAGTTTTTGTGGATCTACCATTTCAGTAGAGTGCACGGGGGTAATGTATTCTTCATTAAAATTTGGTTGTTGTGGTTCCATGTCTAGTTGATCGTATGGCCTTGACGGTAGCCTAGTATGATATTCAACTACGATGTTTCTTGAGGAGTCTACTTGGATAAGGAGTGGATCGTGAGGGATTTTCAAAGCTGGGTTTGCAGGAGGGGTAGTACCTTCCTGAATTACTATTAAATCTCCCTCGGGATTTTCGATCAAAGAAGTAGCGACACTCCCAACATCTGAATAGTTTTTTACCTCTTCATGGTAAGTGTATTCAGGTGAGTTAGGAGGTATGGGTTCGTAGACTTCTATAGGAAACCCTTTCAGCCTACGTGATCTATGAAGACATTTATCAGCCATAGTACCAATTTTAAACTAAAGTAAACAAACAACATTCGCTAAAAAATCTAAAAAACCAACAAGCAAAACAATAACTTCTCTCAATGAATGTAGTAGTTGGTGATGAAATCCAACATCGTGTTAACAAAGCGAGAAAGGGATAGGATTTCATTGGGTGGATCAGTTACATTAGAGGTCTTCTTAACAGACTTACACCTTGGTGCAAGTTCCCTCACGGTTTTACTTGTGGGTTACCCTCCAAGGATCCTGAGTGAGTTTAACCAATGTTTGTTATAGGTACAAAGAAGACTTCCCTTCATCGTCACCTCCTGTAAGGACCCTAAATATTATGGCCACTAAGGATACCAACTCACAGTCAGCCTTTGGGTAGGTACATTCGACAGTCGGGTCTGAATGTATGGGCAGGATAGCAGGTCCAAAATTCTTCAGGAGAATTGAGGACAAATGGACTAGTAAACTCCAGAGGATCCTGAATGGATTCAAAATTCATGAAAGTCAGAGACCAAATGAAAAAATTTGATTCTCAAGAAGAATCCCCAATATACAATCGTACCACTACAATTGGTTAAGCCTTGGAGGGATAATCTTTGTTTCTCTCCCACACGTGACCTCGTGTTTAACCCCTGTACGAAAGGGGGATCCCAGCTATGTTTATATAGAGGTTGGATTTTCTCTTCCTATCACAAGATTCTTATCTTATCTTTAATTCTTTGGAGAGTTATTCTCACATCCTATTCCAAAGCTCTAGTCCTAGTCTATTTTTAGTGTAAAGATCTTAAAAAATAAAAGTTTCTAGTTCAATTTTAATAAGCGTTTATTTTTGTGGTTGTTTGTTATGCAATGTTGAATGATAGTGAAATTAATGATGTTTGAGACTTAGCTCCACAAGAAGGTAAAAATAATGATATGCAAATTTTATTTTTAATGAACTTCTAGCTATGGGAAGGAGAAGAGTTTATTTTCTTTTGTCACCAACAAACACTCAAGAATGCAAAATTGTTCGTTATTTTGTTCCTAAACAAGAATTCATACAATTTCCAAATTATAAAGAAAACTTTTTAATATCCAAAACCAATGCACAAAAATACTTATTTGGTTGATTGTGGATGCAAACTATGATGTTCGTCTAATGCTTCATTCTTTCACTAATAACAAAACAAATTCACTATGATGATTGGAAAAAGTAAGAAGCAAAATAGAACACAAAAAAAGACACTCTTAGTAGTAAATAAGAGACCGAAAGAAAAAAAAAATACCAAACTGTTCACTCAAAGAAAAACACTAAGAAAACAAAATTCATACTTTATATTCTTCAAGAATTGAGTAATGGATCAAAGATAAATAAATCAGTAAACCTGCAATCGATAATGTTCCCCGTGAAATCCTCTAATCAATCAGATAATCGAGAAGAGTGGCAAAAAGGAACCAAATTTGAGAAAGAAAGGTCGGTTTTGCAATCAAAAAAGACAACACAAACATAATAAAGACTAAAAAGAATGCAGGACAACAAGGTTTAGTCAAACGGAGGACAAGATAAGACATAGTAAGTTCTGAGTTAGAGAAGAATATATAAAGACTATACCTAGCAAGCAAGAAACCATGAAATTTTCCAAAGAAGGGAAAATAGGTGCTATGGTAACCAAGACACCAGAGCGTTGCAATGCTCCATAGAAGGCTCTGGTGGAGTGTTGATCAAGGAATAACGCTCTAACTTGAACTGCAAGGGAATGATAGTTCTTAGGAAAGTTTGAGAAAAAACTCAAAAATATCAGTAACTCAAGAAAATTCAATAAGTGGCTCTGTGAGACAACTAACAAAGACAAAAGAGATGAAAAATTCAGATCAAATCAACAAATAGGATATAGGGATAGGAAAAAGTCTTGGATGAACCAATGGAAGAACAAACTGAAATTTCGTCCCCAGTGGAGTCACCAATTTATGCTACGAAAATATTCCCCTATGGACAAGTGAAATTTCCCTTGGATTACTAACCCCTATACCAAGAAATAAAAAATCATTTAGAAACTACCATTCCTATAAACTCATTTTGGTTATCGAAAAAGAGAGGAGAAGGTAAAGTATGATGTACTATGTTTATGATGTTTTTCCTAACTTCTCCTATCCGCAAGATTGATCCAACTTCTGGCACAAATCAATACCTACAATGAACAACAAGAAACAAGCGACTTCCTTCTATTCTAATGGATTAGGAAAATAAAATTCATTTATGCAAATCAAGTTAAACATATACAAGCACATGAAACCACATACTTGAAGGAAATAAGGCAAGCATATTAGATGAGAACTTCAAAAGGAAACTTACAATCTTCAGATGATGTTACAACAACCTCTCCAACTCCTCCTCATCCAACCCTTGCTCGAAATATCCACAATCAAAATAGCAATGCTTTGTTGATTTTATCCTTCTTTTCACCATGGGAATGCCTCCATTTATAGGATTTGAGAGGCTCAAATACCTTGGGTATATTTGGACTTAGTTGAGGATATGGCTCCAATAGTTGTGATATTTTCCTTAGATGCATCCCTGGAGTTATATTCGAGCCAAACTAACCATGTCCATCCATAGTTGTCTTTAGAGGAAAGTGGGATTTCCTCCAAGATTTCCTCAACCAACTCAGTGCTCCCTTAAAATGGGAAACATAGAACTGCAATGCTCCCCCTGATATGGAAAATGAGTGCTAGCACTCCCTATTTATGAGCAGGGGAGCATTGATCTTCCAAACACTTACCAAGATGAGTAATTCCCTAGTAAAAACACTTGTTCTAACTGTCAGATGATGGGACTTCTTATTCTAACATGTTTTATGGGTTGTATAAAGTGTTTTCATGGTGTATTTTGAGATGTGACACTTATGACACTTACGACAATGAAAATGTGACACTGTCACAGTGAGGAATTTTTATGTGTAACACATATCACACTCTTAGTACTCATGGAGGGTGATCTTGTGAAAGTGACGGTTTCTTGCACCAATAAGGTTTATTACTTGGATATCGGGGTAACTTCTTTTCATTTCTTCATTGGCAGCTTGATATCTCATCTTTGGAAGGTCCTTGAGCCTACTATTTCTTGGTTGATTGCTTTTAGTTTTAATAGGAGTGTGTTTCTTTGATTTTCATAGTTAGCCTTAGGATCAGAAATTTCATAGTATACAAGGTATGGATCCTAACATTCAGGAAACTCAACATAATATTTCTTACGAAGGAATGATCACACATAACACTTATGAAACCGGGAGCGTAGCTCTTGGAAGTGACCAACACATTGAAGAACCAGTCACAATCTTCGAAGAAATCCTTGCATCTTATGTGAATTATTTGTTTACTAATCCATTTGTCCTAACACCATCCATAAGATATGTTGATTATTATTCTTCTTATCAATTACCATCGGTTCCATGAATACACAATCTTTTGGTGCGAACCCAAAATGTTTTGTCTTTCCTGAAGGACTTGGAAATTCATCCTTTTCCACAACTCCTGTAGTTGATATTGTTAGTGCTTCTTATTTACCGGAAACATCGTTGACCCAGGTAACCTCGACTCAACCACTTGCGTATTCATCTCCCTTCACACACGAGTCAAGCAATATTCTTGCTTCACTTTTTCCCCACATGCACACACCAAGTGCTTTACTTGGTCATTCCATCGATCAGATGGTTGGAAGTCAAGTCATTCAAACAACCATGGTCACACAATATACTCTTCCTCCATCTCACACATCGCATATTAGTACATCCTACATTGGAGGTCAATCTTCAATGGGAGGCCAATATTTAGCTGGGGGGAAACCTTCAGTTGTAAGGAAACTTTTTACTGGGGGGAAACCTACATGGTTGCAACATAACCAATCCTAGGGGAAATCTTCTCTTGTAATTCCCTCTATCCCTACTACCACTCGCCTTTATCTTGGACAACCATTTCCAATATTTTCTAACCCTTTGTGGGGTCAACCCAATCTGACATGCGTTCCTCTGCAAGAAAATTTCCCCTATCAATCCGTAAACCCCATGATTTTGATGCAATAGTCCCTTCGGCCACAATTCATGGGGGGACCATCAAGTCAATTTCAATATGTAGGAGGTCCATCTTCTCACTCATAGTAAATGGAAGAAAAACTAGGACATCCACCTTACATGGGTGGACAACCTAGGAATCCACCATATATGGGAGGAACATCTAGTTTTTGCATCTCACCGCAACCTAGATATGGTCCTATTGGTGTTCCCATGACATATGGTTACCACCAGTATCCACAAGATAACTGACAACTTCCATTCTTGGCTACATTAGATATGCCATATCTGTCGCATTTAACAAATGATCCCATTAAGCATGCCCCATTTTGGCCCTCCATCCATGCCAAATTATCGTCTGACATCCCAAAATTCGATGGAAAAACTGAGGAGGATCCTAAAAATCATGTTATGACTTTCCATTTATGGTGTTATTCCAACACTTTGATGGATGATTCCATTCGTTTTAGAATTTTTCAGGGAACACTTACAGGTGCAACAACTAAATGGTATATTGAGCTACCAAGTAACTCCTTTGTCAACTTTAATTCTCTTGCCATGACCTTTTTGATGCTTTTTCAGTTTCCTATATGGTACGATACCAGTACATAACTTTTTACTTCTCTCTAGCAATCCTCTTCCACCCACATATCTGATCATATTCATGAGGGGAAACACAGAGACGATTGATTAAACCTCCCATTCCAAACCAACGCCTCGCGGATTGGTTTACAAAGTATCCCTTGCCTCCCATTGCCCGTGATGTTTCTATGGGAAACATTATTACTGAGGAGCAAGCTATCAATCGTGGGTGGTATTTGGACTTGGTGTATTCCCAGTCCGACACACTTTACAATCTGATCCCTAATGTTCCTCGTTTGTCGAAGGATCTGTCAAGACCTGCTCTAGAACCTAGTTCCATTTCAAACACCACAACTACTTCCACTCCTACTCAAACCTCCAAGGTGAATGCGTTCCAATCCACTTCATCTCAACAACTAGAAGTTAAGAAGAAAAACAAGGGTAAATCCAAGAAATCTTATAATGATCGGGATAATCCAAAGGCGGTTGATACTCAACCAACTAGGAAGGCTAAATATCCTTGCATGATTTGCGAGGAAAACCACTACATGAAATATTTCCCTCAGCATGAGGTTGTCGCTAAATTTTTGAAAGGGTACCTCCCAATCGGTTCAACAGAAACATCTAGTTGCACAAAATCTTTCCCCTCCACAAAGGGGAAACGTAGGTCATTCCCATCATGGGAATGCTTCATCGAGTGCCTATGAGGTGTACATGTTTAAGGAGGTTAATGTAATGACTCGAGTGAAAACTTATGACACTCGTCTAGGTGATTAGAATAAAGGAAAGGTTGTCGATCATCCCTCCACTTCCACTCCTCCTCCCTCTTCCAATCCTCTTCAGATTGAGAAGACAATTTATGATGCAACGTTGGGCCCGCCCAAGAGCATAATTTGAAAAGAAACATTTAATCTGAATGTTCATGCTACCAAAAACTACAACATTGTTGAATATTTGGCACAAGCACCTTCTGCTATGTCAGCCCTCGAAGTTCTACAACATTGTCCAAGTCAATGTAGAACCCTATTTTCAGCCATTGGAGCCATGGATCCAGAGCAATCAAATATGATTATGTTTAATCTAGACTATTTTAAGTAGAGGCTCTCCCACCACTTAGCATTCCAAATTCAAGAACATCCATCACACTATTTTGGATGAGTGAGCCTCCACCTATGTCATTTATTTTCCTTGTTGGAGATCCCTTGGTTCTCTTACACTTAGCCAGAACCCTACCACCCTGAAAGTGTTTTATGGACGTGGTTTCCAACCTCACAGACTCTTGCAATATTTTGTCGTAACATTAAAGGGTAAAACTATTTTGATCGATATCTAAGTGGTTGAAGCGCCCCTGGATTATAATTTGTTACTTGGTCGTATTTGGTTCTATGCAATTACTGTCATTTCATCTTTGGTGTTTCATATCTTATGATTTCCCCATCAAGGTAAAATTATCATTGTTGACCAACTTGACTATACAACTCCAGATCTCCACAATGTTGCAGTAAATAATGTCCCTTTTCTAGGATAGAATGGTCTTGAGAGTGTAGGTGTAGATGTTCTTAAGGATTCCTCGCTCATGGGGATTTTTCCTTTTCCCTCTCCTACCAATGCACAAGTTTCCACATTAAATATGATTTCGACTCAGGTGCGACAATACTTGGAATTATCTAATCCTTTGGTAGTACTTGGTCTCGATGAGCATAGTTTTATTCTTGTTTCAAGCTCATTAAAAATGAAACAGACACTAATGAGAATATTTCATTGTATCTTTCAAGATCATTAAAAAATGAAACAAACCCCCCTCCATTAGAATCAAGTATCACTCTTTATTGAATACTTGAACCTTATTTTCCTCCTCCTAATGAAAATATTTCCATTAGTAACCAAACGCCTAAACAAGGAAAGAAAAAGAGTCGTTGGAGGAAACGTCATTTAGGGGGCAGGTCTCCAGCCTCTAGAAATTATGTTGGAGTGAAACCTCTAGCTTCTATCATGCAAGCTAGGGGAAAACTACCTCTAGAGAGACACACTGCTTGGAGTGATCCTCACTCAACGATCGTTCCCATCATAATGTAGTATTTTTTTCTAGAACGGGATTAGTCTTTTTTCTTTCTCATGCTCGTAAATAAATAAGAATAGGTTAACAAGCTTAGTATTTGTTCTTTATTGTGCTCATTAATAAATGATAATAAGTTATCAAATACACTTTTCTCTCTTTTTCGGACTCGTAAAATCTATGCAAAAAAGGAACTCTTTGGAGTCTCCTTTAAGCTCTTTTTCAGCCTCCCTAAAGATGAAAATATTGTCGAGTGAGCTTGTTTCCTTTCACACTCATTAAAAGGTTTGAAAGGGAATCTTTCAAGTGGTAGTTTATCTCTTTTTTGGCCTCACGAAACTAATTATGAAAAAGGAATACTCTAGTCAATAATGACTAGAAGAGTTCTCATGTTGGGAACTTGGGCTGACCCGGTTTCTGATATCAATAGGTTTCCAACAAAACCCTCAAACTATAGGCTCTCATGGTAAACCAGAAGGCAACATTGCACATAGAGTGCACAATGCAGTCTCACCCAAGATAGATTTATGGGGGACTGCAATAATCAGGTGTTTGTAGTCTAGGAAGGGATTGGGACTATAATCTAATACTTTTCCTCATGCATCAACATTATTATTCATTCATCTATAACTAGTATTCATTCATTCATTAAACTATGCACGCATGTTGTGATTAGCTAAGTAACCATTCTCTTTGTAACGGATACATAACATAACATCAAAACAATCATTCAAACACATTAACACACTAGATTTACCATGGTTCACCCCCCTGGGGATATGTCCATAAATATTTGTCTCTTCTTCTCGTTTATTCATTCTTCTGCAAAATTTTTGTTGTGTCCATTACATTCTTCAAGATTAGAATAAAAAAGGAGGGTAATTACCCTCAGTGAGGTGGACTAGATCACACCAGGCTCCACAGCTTGTGACCTAAACCTCAAAAGCTAGCTTATTCTAATCAACTATCTCTCCTTCACTAACTGACCAACATAATGATGAAATACTCAATAATTGACTCATTAACAACCTCTACTTAGACCTCCTAGGTCTTTATCTATACTAGTATACTGGCTTATAGCCATTACATTCATGTCCAAAACACTAACCCTAACATGGCTAAGTCTGTCTGTATGCGTGCCATGCTACTTTTCGTCCTTCCACATGTTGTTTTTCCTTCTTCCGCATGTTGATATTCTGCCACCTACGGCGCACGCTCCAAAAATAGGCTTCCTTTCCCAAACTAGGCATGTGCCCAGAAATATACTTCTTTCTCCCCAAAATATGTTTGTGCTAGAAATAAACTTATCTCTCCCAAAATAGGCATGCGCCAATAGGCCCCCAACACTAATATGTGGCTCATCCCAAGCCACTACACCTTAGTTTACACTCTGGATGGCTAGTTGCAACTCCTAGAACACCTTTTCCAACTGATTGAATTTATGTTTAACATGGTTGTGTTTCTCTGCTATCTTTTTTAGACTCTCCTCTATAATGTTCTTTGTCAGTATTGTTCTGCATTCGGCATGTGTGTGCTCTATTTTCCCCTTCTCTATTCTACTATCCCATTTTCCTCCTATTGTAGTGCCTCATGTTGAGCCTGTCTCACTTGCTTATCTGCATACGCAACCTTCAACTCTTCCGACAGGTTCTTCATATCCTACATGCTCCTCATCCTTTCTAGGATGCTCATGGCCTTCTAATGCTTCTTTAATTCCTAAATATCTACATTGATATTTTCTTTCTTCTGGTCCATTTGTTGGATTCTCTTATCTTCTTCCATACTGGTCCACATTTAAGCAATCTTCTCATATAGTTCCTCCACTTCATTGACTTCCTATGCAATACTAGCGATGTGTGCAGTAGCCTAATATTCCCTTTGATCTGTGACTTCTGGAGGTGTAGAAGGAGTCAGTTTATTCATGAGCTCTGTAATCTCCTTTTTGTACTTCTCCATGAGCTATGAAATCTTCTGAAACTTACAATTGGGTGTGTCTTCTAGTTCTTGTGCACAGTCAGGGATGTCGTTGTAGGCAGTTTCCAGTCCCTTATCCAATTTGTCTAATCATTTATTATCCTCCTCCTTCTCCATATTCAACTGGTCACAGGTAATCTGTAGCACCTCTGCAACCTCCCTACCAATTCCCAAGTTGGTGGTATCTGCACGGGCTCTGGATTGGACTTTCTGCATGACACGCTCTTGTATCCCATATAGTGCCCTTGTAGGTATCTGCACCAAAACCAAATCAAGTTGGTCGATGTCCCCAACCATCTTTCATGTTTTCTCCTCATCAGCTCACAACAATTATTGTGTGACCATGAAGGTGTCGTTACCCTTCACCACTATCTCCATTGTTTCCTTGTGTTCCTTCTGCACAGGTGGTTGTTGTGTCTTTTTTGGTTGTTGCGTTGTATCTTGCTACATTGTAACAATCTGCAACCTCTGTAGAGTATCATGGACTTCCACTAAATTTTACATGAATTCCTCCATCTGCACCTCAACTATGTGTACGATGTCTTCCCCCCTATCCTGGACTTTGTCAACCACTAGCTCGGCATCGTCATCTATAATGGTGATGATTGGAGGATTCTTATAGTATTTCATATTCTTGCGTGTTTCCTCCTCCTATGTTGCAATTCTCTTCACCTATGATACCAACGCCCGAGTCTTCTTCTTTTGTGCATCCTCCTCTTCAGGCCGAGAGGTTTCTCCATTCTTGGCATCGCCCTTCATTTTTTCCTTAGACATTGTTTCTTTCCTCCTTGGATTTTTCGGTGCTGCACTGCTTCCTGATTCTTGAGTGCACTCTAAATCCTTTTTGGTGTTGTCATCCGGGCTACTTGTCTTTGTATATGGGCCTGCCTCTGCTTACTCCTTGGGTTTGGTTTTTTTCTTTGCTACTGGCACCTTCCACTACACGGGCCATTTTTTGATGATCCAAATGACCTTGATATGAAAATGAAAAGGCTTGAGTCTCTTTAAAAATTGCAAGTGTAAATTGTATGTGATTTGGTAATAGGATCAAGTTACAAAAACATTAAACTTAATGAGTTTTTTTAACTTAATCATAAGAAGCATAAACATAAATAACAACCATCAAATTAAACACATTAACACAACAAAATGATAAAGGAGTTCACCCCTCTCTTGGGCTACATCTCTTGGTCCAACTTCCAATGGATCATTTTCATTAATGCTCAAAGTGTCAAAATCAGTGTTGTCCAATGCTCAGAATTAAAAATAGATGGCTTCAATGGCTCTAGAACTTCCAAAAACCTTTAGCTAGGCTCTTCCTACACTTGGTTTGGCCAAAAATTGAGTTTGAATCACTTCCTGGAAGTTTCTCCCAATTCTTTGTTGTCTCTTCTCGCCAAAATGCACATGTGTGTGAACAACCTAGCTTCGGAGCGCATTTATGTACCAAAACCCAGCACCCATGTGCATCCCACAAATTGTGGAATTCTTTCAAACAATTAGAATGCATAACTCCTTTCTCAATGGAGAGCTCGGTCGCATGGACTCCATGTGGCCACGTCCTAGCACTAAATCTGGACCCCGCGCTTGTGGAAGAATCATTGGATCCCGCGACGTGGAAAACCATTGGTTAGATTTGTTGAAACCCCGTGCTCCATACATATGGTAATGGATAACCAAGGGTTGGGGCTATGCCCCAGCCCTTTCTTTGCCCGGTTGAACGCTTATGAAAATTCAAATAGTAGTTTAGTACTATAGGGTTAAGATTCAAATGGAAGGAAGGTTGGTAGCCTGGCCTGCACCAATACGTTGCCACTCTCGAGGTCATGGGTTTGACCCCCATGGACTCCAACCAAAGTTTTACACTATGGAGGGGTGCCACGTGGCATCCCATGTCTGGGACACATGGCACCATAACATTGGTCCACCAACACACCTATTTGGCAAAGTGGACAAAACATGATATCTCTCGCATATGGCATTCATTTAAACTCGTTCAAGTTGCATTGGGATCGTGAGGATGAGGCCTATGCACGAGTTTTTTTTCAAGCAATTCTGAGCACTTTTATTTTTGAGCATATTTTGATCCCCTGGATCACTCCTCCCCATTGGGAAGCTTTTGGACCTCCAAAAGACTAATTTCAGTCTATCTAAAGATGAGGGTATAGTTACCTCACCTTTCCAACCTCAATCCATTTGTATTTGCATGGATTTGTTCCTTTAATACCAACTCAAAGGTATTCCATGGTCCCTCATTTTGAAGTTCTCATCCTCCTATCAAGGATTGTATCTTCATGTAGTTCTGAAAGATATTCTAGCGAGAAATCATCTATGGAAGGAATCTGAACATGTTCTCCTTGATCATCAATCAAACGAGGCTCATACAATATCAAATTATCAACATTGACAACTGCATACATTTGCATATAAGGAGGCAAATCCAAACTGAAGGCATTGTTACTGATCTTTTCAAGACTCTTGAAAGGTCCATATCTAATTGGTTTCATTTTTTTACCTTCTCCTTTAATCCTTTCTTTGCTAATGTAAATCCAAACTTCATCTCCAACTTGAAAAATGTGATCAACATGATGCTTGTCATGTCTTGTCTTGTACTTGGCTTGGCTCTTTTCCAATTGTTCTTGTACCATTTGATGCACCAACTAAATTTCTTCAATGAACTTATTTTCTCTATCAATCGCATATTGACCATCAATAGAAATATATTTCCCAAAGATAAAATCTAAAGGAGATATTGGCAAATAACCAAAACATGCCTCAAATGGAGATGTTTGAGTCAAAGAGTGCTTAGTCTGGTTGTAAGCATGTTGAATGTAGTGTAGGTTCTCATCCCAAAGTTTAGGATGTTTGTTGTAATAACCATCAAGAAGGTGTACTATTTTTCTATTCACCACTTATGGTTGACCATCGGTTTGTGGATGAAAATCTATGCTCTTTTTCAGCTTGGTGTCCTTGAGTGCCCATAAGCTTGACCAAAAGTTCCCAATAAATCGAGAATCTCGATCAGAAATAATGGATTTGGGAAACCCAAAACGTACCCAAACATGTTGAAAGAAAATTTGTGTTGTTTGTTTAGCTGTAACCTGCTTCTTGCAAGGCATCAAAATACACATTTTTCTGAAACAGCCAACCACAACATAAAGATAATCATGATTATTTTTAGACATAGGTAGACCTCCTACAAATTCCATGGAAATGCTTTCCCAAGGAAGAGAAGGAACCGGAAGTGGAGTATACAAACTCAAATTTCTATTGCTAAGATTACTTGTAGCACATAAAGAACATCCTCTTACATATCTTGAAACACTTTCATTCATTTTAGGCCAATAAAAATACCTTTGCAAATTAGCCA
>ML836198.1:29066-47709 GCA_009831015.1 Picea engelmannii
AGATGGTTGGAAGTCAAGTCATTCAAACAACCATGGTCACACAATATACTCTTCCTCCATCTCACACATCGCATATTAGTACATCCTACATTGGAGGTCAATCTTCAATGGGAGGCCAATATTTAGCTGGGGGGAAACCTTCAGTTGTAAGGAAACTTTTTACTGGGGGGAAACCTACATGGTTGCAACATAACCAATCCTAGGGGAAATCTTCTCTTGTAATTCCCTCTATCCCTACTACCACTCGCCTTTATCTTGGACAACCATTTCCAATATTTTCTAACCCTTTGTGGGGTCAACCCAATCTGACATGCGTTCCTCTGCAAGAAAATTTCCCCTATCAATCCGTAAACCCCATGATTTTGATGCAATAGTCCCTTCGGCCACAATTCATGGGGGGACCATCAAGTCAATTTCAATATGTAGGAGGTCCATCTTCTCACTCATAGTAAATGGAAGAAAAACTAGGACATCCACCTTACATGGGTGGACAACCTAGGAATCCACCATATATGGGAGGAACATCTAGTTTTTGCATCTCACCGCAACCTAGATATGGTCCTATTGGTGTTCCCATGACATATGGTTACCACCAGTATCCACAAGATAACTGACAACTTCCATTCTTGGCTACATTAGATATGCCATATCTGTCGCATTTAACAAATGATCCCATTAAGCATGCCCCATTTTGGCCCTCCATCCATGCCAAATTATCGTCTGACATCCCAAAATTCGATGGAAAAACTGAGGAGGATCCTAAAAATCATGTTATGACTTTCCATTTATGGTGTTATTCCAACACTTTGATGGATGATTCCATTCGTTTTAGAATTTTTCAGGGAACACTTACAGGTGCAACAACTAAATGGTATATTGAGCTACCAAGTAACTCCTTTGTCAACTTTAATTCTCTTGCCATGACCTTTTTGATGCTTTTTCAGTTTCCTATATGGTACGATACCAGTACATAACTTTTTACTTCTCTCTAGCAATCCTCTTCCACCCACATATCTGATCATATTCATGAGGGGAAACACAGAGACGATTGATTAAACCTCCCATTCCAAACCAACGCCTCGCGGATTGGTTTACAAAGTATCCCTTGCCTCCCATTGCCCGTGATGTTTCTATGGGAAACATTATTACTGAGGAGCAAGCTATCAATCGTGGGTGGTATTTGGACTTGGTGTATTCCCAGTCCGACACACTTTACAATCTGATCCCTAATGTTCCTCGTTTGTCGAAGGATCTGTCAAGACCTGCTCTAGAACCTAGTTCCATTTCAAACACCACAACTACTTCCACTCCTACTCAAACCTCCAAGGTGAATGCGTTCCAATCCACTTCATCTCAACAACTAGAAGTTAAGAAGAAAAACAAGGGTAAATCCAAGAAATCTTATAATGATCGGGATAATCCAAAGGCGGTTGATACTCAACCAACTAGGAAGGCTAAATATCCTTGCATGATTTGCGAGGAAAACCACTACATGAAATATTTCCCTCAGCATGAGGTTGTCGCTAAATTTTTGAAAGGGTACCTCCCAATCGGTTCAACAGAAACATCTAGTTGCACAAAATCTTTCCCCTCCACAAAGGGGAAACGTAGGTCATTCCCATCATGGGAATGCTTCATCGAGTGCCTATGAGGTGTACATGTTTAAGGAGGTTAATGTAATGACTCGAGTGAAAACTTATGACACTCGTCTAGGTGATTAGAATAAAGGAAAGGTTGTCGATCATCCCTCCACTTCCACTCCTCCTCCCTCTTCCAATCCTCTTCAGATTGAGAAGACAATTTATGATGCAACGTTGGGCCCGCCCAAGAGCATAATTTGAAAAGAAACATTTAATCTGAATGTTCATGCTACCAAAAACTACAACATTGTTGAATATTTGGCACAAGCACCTTCTGCTATGTCAGCCCTCGAAGTTCTACAACATTGTCCAAGTCAATGTAGAACCCTATTTTCAGCCATTGGAGCCATGGATCCAGAGCAATCAAATATGATTATGTTTAATCTAGACTATTTTAAGTAGAGGCTCTCCCACCACTTAGCATTCCAAATTCAAGAACATCCATCACACTATTTTGGATGAGTGAGCCTCCACCTATGTCATTTATTTTCCTTGTTGGAGATCCCTTGGTTCTCTTACACTTAGCCAGAACCCTACCACCCTGAAAGTGTTTTATGGACGTGGTTTCCAACCTCACAGACTCTTGCAATATTTTGTCGTAACATTAAAGGGTAAAACTATTTTGATCGATATCTAAGTGGTTGAAGCGCCCCTGGATTATAATTTGTTACTTGGTCGTATTTGGTTCTATGCAATTACTGTCATTTCATCTTTGGTGTTTCATATCTTATGATTTCCCCATCAAGGTAAAATTATCATTGTTGACCAACTTGACTATACAACTCCAGATCTCCACAATGTTGCAGTAAATAATGTCCCTTTTCTAGGATAGAATGGTCTTGAGAGTGTAGGTGTAGATGTTCTTAAGGATTCCTCGCTCATGGGGATTTTTCCTTTTCCCTCTCCTACCAATGCACAAGTTTCCACATTAAATATGATTTCGACTCAGGTGCGACAATACTTGGAATTATCTAATCCTTTGGTAGTACTTGGTCTCGATGAGCATAGTTTTATTCTTGTTTCAAGCTCATTAAAAATGAAACAGACACTAATGAGAATATTTCATTGTATCTTTCAAGATCATTAAAAAATGAAACAAACCCCCCTCCATTAGAATCAAGTATCACTCTTTATTGAATACTTGAACCTTATTTTCCTCCTCCTAATGAAAATATTTCCATTAGTAACCAAACGCCTAAACAAGGAAAGAAAAAGAGTCGTTGGAGGAAACGTCATTTAGGGGGCAGGTCTCCAGCCTCTAGAAATTATGTTGGAGTGAAACCTCTAGCTTCTATCATGCAAGCTAGGGGAAAACTACCTCTAGAGAGACACACTGCTTGGAGTGATCCTCACTCAACGATCGTTCCCATCATAATGTAGTATTTTTTTCTAGAACGGGATTAGTCTTTTTTCTTTCTCATGCTCGTAAATAAATAAGAATAGGTTAACAAGCTTAGTATTTGTTCTTTATTGTGCTCATTAATAAATGATAATAAGTTATCAAATACACTTTTCTCTCTTTTTCGGACTCGTAAAATCTATGCAAAAAAGGAACTCTTTGGAGTCTCCTTTAAGCTCTTTTTCAGCCTCCCTAAAGATGAAAATATTGTCGAGTGAGCTTGTTTCCTTTCACACTCATTAAAAGGTTTGAAAGGGAATCTTTCAAGTGGTAGTTTATCTCTTTTTTGGCCTCACGAAACTAATTATGAAAAAGGAATACTCTAGTCAATAATGACTAGAAGAGTTCTCATGTTGGGAACTTGGGCTGACCCGGTTTCTGATATCAATAGGTTTCCAACAAAACCCTCAAACTATAGGCTCTCATGGTAAACCAGAAGGCAACATTGCACATAGAGTGCACAATGCAGTCTCACCCAAGATAGATTTATGGGGGACTGCAATAATCAGGTGTTTGTAGTCTAGGAAGGGATTGGGACTATAATCTAATACTTTTCCTCATGCATCAACATTATTATTCATTCATCTATAACTAGTATTCATTCATTCATTAAACTATGCACGCATGTTGTGATTAGCTAAGTAACCATTCTCTTTGTAACGGATACATAACATAACATCAAAACAATCATTCAAACACATTAACACACTAGATTTACCATGGTTCACCCCCCTGGGGATATGTCCATAAATATTTGTCTCTTCTTCTCGTTTATTCATTCTTCTGCAAAATTTTTGTTGTGTCCATTACATTCTTCAAGATTAGAATAAAAAAGGAGGGTAATTACCCTCAGTGAGGTGGACTAGATCACACCAGGCTCCACAGCTTGTGACCTAAACCTCAAAAGCTAGCTTATTCTAATCAACTATCTCTCCTTCACTAACTGACCAACATAATGATGAAATACTCAATAATTGACTCATTAACAACCTCTACTTAGACCTCCTAGGTCTTTATCTATACTAGTATACTGGCTTATAGCCATTACATTCATGTCCAAAACACTAACCCTAACATGGCTAAGTCTGTCTGTATGCGTGCCATGCTACTTTTCGTCCTTCCACATGTTGTTTTTCCTTCTTCCGCATGTTGATATTCTGCCACCTACGGCGCACGCTCCAAAAATAGGCTTCCTTTCCCAAACTAGGCATGTGCCCAGAAATATACTTCTTTCTCCCCAAAATATGTTTGTGCTAGAAATAAACTTATCTCTCCCAAAATAGGCATGCGCCAATAGGCCCCCAACACTAATATGTGGCTCATCCCAAGCCACTACACCTTAGTTTACACTCTGGATGGCTAGTTGCAACTCCTAGAACACCTTTTCCAACTGATTGAATTTATGTTTAACATGGTTGTGTTTCTCTGCTATCTTTTTTAGACTCTCCTCTATAATGTTCTTTGTCAGTATTGTTCTGCATTCGGCATGTGTGTGCTCTATTTTCCCCTTCTCTATTCTACTATCCCATTTTCCTCCTATTGTAGTGCCTCATGTTGAGCCTGTCTCACTTGCTTATCTGCATACGCAACCTTCAACTCTTCCGACAGGTTCTTCATATCCTACATGCTCCTCATCCTTTCTAGGATGCTCATGGCCTTCTAATGCTTCTTTAATTCCTAAATATCTACATTGATATTTTCTTTCTTCTGGTCCATTTGTTGGATTCTCTTATCTTCTTCCATACTGGTCCACATTTAAGCAATCTTCTCATATAGTTCCTCCACTTCATTGACTTCCTATGCAATACTAGCGATGTGTGCAGTAGCCTAATATTCCCTTTGATCTGTGACTTCTGGAGGTGTAGAAGGAGTCAGTTTATTCATGAGCTCTGTAATCTCCTTTTTGTACTTCTCCATGAGCTATGAAATCTTCTGAAACTTACAATTGGGTGTGTCTTCTAGTTCTTGTGCACAGTCAGGGATGTCGTTGTAGGCAGTTTCCAGTCCCTTATCCAATTTGTCTAATCATTTATTATCCTCCTCCTTCTCCATATTCAACTGGTCACAGGTAATCTGTAGCACCTCTGCAACCTCCCTACCAATTCCCAAGTTGGTGGTATCTGCACGGGCTCTGGATTGGACTTTCTGCATGACACGCTCTTGTATCCCATATAGTGCCCTTGTAGGTATCTGCACCAAAACCAAATCAAGTTGGTCGATGTCCCCAACCATCTTTCATGTTTTCTCCTCATCAGCTCACAACAATTATTGTGTGACCATGAAGGTGTCGTTACCCTTCACCACTATCTCCATTGTTTCCTTGTGTTCCTTCTGCACAGGTGGTTGTTGTGTCTTTTTTGGTTGTTGCGTTGTATCTTGCTACATTGTAACAATCTGCAACCTCTGTAGAGTATCATGGACTTCCACTAAATTTTACATGAATTCCTCCATCTGCACCTCAACTATGTGTACGATGTCTTCCCCCCTATCCTGGACTTTGTCAACCACTAGCTCGGCATCGTCATCTATAATGGTGATGATTGGAGGATTCTTATAGTATTTCATATTCTTGCGTGTTTCCTCCTCCTATGTTGCAATTCTCTTCACCTATGATACCAACGCCCGAGTCTTCTTCTTTTGTGCATCCTCCTCTTCAGGCCGAGAGGTTTCTCCATTCTTGGCATCGCCCTTCATTTTTTCCTTAGACATTGTTTCTTTCCTCCTTGGATTTTTCGGTGCTGCACTGCTTCCTGATTCTTGAGTGCACTCTAAATCCTTTTTGGTGTTGTCATCCGGGCTACTTGTCTTTGTATATGGGCCTGCCTCTGCTTACTCCTTGGGTTTGGTTTTTTTCTTTGCTACTGGCACCTTCCACTACACGGGCCATTTTTTGATGATCCAAATGACCTTGATATGAAAATGAAAAGGCTTGAGTCTCTTTAAAAATTGCAAGTGTAAATTGTATGTGATTTGGTAATAGGATCAAGTTACAAAAACATTAAACTTAATGAGTTTTTTTAACTTAATCATAAGAAGCATAAACATAAATAACAACCATCAAATTAAACACATTAACACAACAAAATGATAAAGGAGTTCACCCCTCTCTTGGGCTACATCTCTTGGTCCAACTTCCAATGGATCATTTTCATTAATGCTCAAAGTGTCAAAATCAGTGTTGTCCAATGCTCAGAATTAAAAATAGATGGCTTCAATGGCTCTAGAACTTCCAAAAACCTTTAGCTAGGCTCTTCCTACACTTGGTTTGGCCAAAAATTGAGTTTGAATCACTTCCTGGAAGTTTCTCCCAATTCTTTGTTGTCTCTTCTCGCCAAAATGCACATGTGTGTGAACAACCTAGCTTCGGAGCGCATTTATGTACCAAAACCCAGCACCCATGTGCATCCCACAAATTGTGGAATTCTTTCAAACAATTAGAATGCATAACTCCTTTCTCAATGGAGAGCTCGGTCGCATGGACTCCATGTGGCCACGTCCTAGCACTAAATCTGGACCCCGCGCTTGTGGAAGAATCATTGGATCCCGCGACGTGGAAAACCATTGGTTAGATTTGTTGAAACCCCGTGCTCCATACATATGGTAATGGATAACCAAGGGTTGGGGCTATGCCCCAGCCCTTTCTTTGCCCGGTTGAACGCTTATGAAAATTCAAATAGTAGTTTAGTACTATAGGGTTAAGATTCAAATGGAAGGAAGGTTGGTAGCCTGGCCTGCACCAATACGTTGCCACTCTCGAGGTCATGGGTTTGACCCCCATGGACTCCAACCAAAGTTTTACACTATGGAGGGGTGCCACGTGGCATCCCATGTCTGGGACACATGGCACCATAACATTGGTCCACCAACACACCTATTTGGCAAAGTGGACAAAACATGATATCTCTCGCATATGGCATTCATTTAAACTCGTTCAAGTTGCATTGGGATCGTGAGGATGAGGCCTATGCACGAGTTTTTTTTCAAGCAATTCTGAGCACTTTTATTTTTGAGCATATTTTGATCCCCTGGATCACTCCTCCCCATTGGGAAGCTTTTGGACCTCCAAAAGACTAATTTCAGTCTATCTAAAGATGAGGGTATAGTTACCTCACCTTTCCAACCTCAATCCATTTGTATTTGCATGGATTTGTTCCTTTAATACCAACTCAAAGGTATTCCATGGTCCCTCATTTTGAAGTTCTCATCCTCCTATCAAGGATTGTATCTTCATGTAGTTCTGAAAGATATTCTAGCGAGAAATCATCTATGGAAGGAATCTGAACATGTTCTCCTTGATCATCAATCAAACGAGGCTCATACAATATCAAATTATCAACATTGACAACTGCATACATTTGCATATAAGGAGGCAAATCCAAACTGAAGGCATTGTTACTGATCTTTTCAAGACTCTTGAAAGGTCCATATCTAATTGGTTTCATTTTTTTACCTTCTCCTTTAATCCTTTCTTTGCTAATGTAAATCCAAACTTCATCTCCAACTTGAAAAATGTGATCAACATGATGCTTGTCATGTCTTGTCTTGTACTTGGCTTGGCTCTTTTCCAATTGTTCTTGTACCATTTGATGCACCAACTAAATTTCTTCAATGAACTTATTTTCTCTATCAATCGCATATTGACCATCAATAGAAATATATTTCCCAAAGATAAAATCTAAAGGAGATATTGGCAAATAACCAAAACATGCCTCAAATGGAGATGTTTGAGTCAAAGAGTGCTTAGTCTGGTTGTAAGCATGTTGAATGTAGTGTAGGTTCTCATCCCAAAGTTTAGGATGTTTGTTGTAATAACCATCAAGAAGGTGTACTATTTTTCTATTCACCACTTATGGTTGACCATCGGTTTGTGGATGAAAATCTATGCTCTTTTTCAGCTTGGTGTCCTTGAGTGCCCATAAGCTTGACCAAAAGTTCCCAATAAATCGAGAATCTCGATCAGAAATAATGGATTTGGGAAACCCAAAACGTACCCAAACATGTTGAAAGAAAATTTGTGTTGTTTGTTTAGCTGTAACCTGCTTCTTGCAAGGCATCAAAATACACATTTTTCTGAAACAGCCAACCACAACATAAAGATAATCATGATTATTTTTAGACATAGGTAGACCTCCTACAAATTCCATGGAAATGCTTTCCCAAGGAAGAGAAGGAACCGGAAGTGGAGTATACAAACTCAAATTTCTATTGCTAAGATTACTTGTAGCACATAAAGAACATCCTCTTACATATCTTGAAACACTTTCATTCATTTTAGGCCAATAAAAATACCTTTGCAAATTAGCCATTGTCTTTCCTACACCAAAGTGGCCAGCAATAAGAGAATAATGTGCTTCACTTATGATGTTGACTCTTTCACCTTGTGGAATGCATAGCTTTCCAAGATGTTACAAAGGCTTATCATGCACATGGTAATCCAATTCCTCAACTTGGTTAGAATGATACAAAGTTGCATAAACTTCTTTAAAATCAGCATCTAAAGCATACTGTTCAACATAGCTCTCATGCATGGTAGAATTATGCTTAAGAATAATTGGAGCACTAACAATAGGCCTAGAAAGCATATCAGAAAATTTGTTATAAATGTCTTATTATACATTATAACCAAGTGGAATTGTTGTAGAAAACCCATCCATCTAAAGTGCCTTGCTTGTTGTAGCTTTGTTTGTAATTGTAAGTATTGCAATGGCTGATGATCTATGTGAATGATAGTTTCTTTTCCCAACAAATAATGTTTCCATTTTTTCACACTTTGCACTAATGCATACAAATCCTTATCATAAGTAGGATAGTTAATCATATCACCATTAAAAATTTTAGAATTAAAACAAATGGTCTTTCCATGTTGCAACAAGACTTCTCCCATTGCATAATTACTTGCATCTATTTGGATCTCAAATGGTTGTCTCAAATTAGGAAGTGCATGAACTGGAGTTGTACTAATCTTCTCCTTCAATGCATCAAAATATTTTGTTGCTTGCCTTCCCATTGGAAAACTTGCTTGATGTTTTTCATTGCATGTAATGGAGCTGCAATTGAAGAGAAGCTAGCAATAAACTTTCTTCAATATTGGGTTTCTCCCAAAAAGCTTCTTACCTCTGTCACATTGTTGGGCTTGGGCCAATTCAAAATGACTTTGACCTTGGAAGGATCAATTTTCATTTCTCCTCCTCCAACAATATGTCCCAAGTAAACAAGTGAGGTCTTTCCAAACTCACATTTAGACATCTTGAAAAACAAATTTTATTTCTTTAAGACATCCAAAACTTGCTTTACATGCATAACATGATATTCACGATATTTGCTAAATATCAAAATTTCATCCAAGTAGACAATCACGAAATCATCAAGAAAAGGCCTTAAAACATCATTCATGACTCTCATGAATGTAGCAGGAGCATTACAAAGCCCAAATGGCATTACCATCCACTCAAACAAACCTTGATTTGTTTTGAAAGTTGTCTTCCATGTGTCTCCTTCAACAATCCTAATTTGATGATATACACTTTTCAAATCCAACTTAGTAAAATACTTTGGATCTTTCAATTGATCAAGTTAATCATCAATTCTAGGAAGAGTATAACAATTCTTTACCGTAATCTTGTTCAAGGCTATGAAATATACACACATGTGCCATGTACCATCTTTCTTTGGCACTAGAACAATTGGTCACCCACATGGCGATGTGCTTGGAATGATGACTCCTTTGTCAAGAAACTCTTGGATTTCTTTTTTAATTTCAACATTCTCCATGACTAACATCTTGTACATACCAATGTTTGGAAGAGGACATTCTTGTTGCAATTGTATCTCATGTTGGATACCCCTTTTTGGAGGCAATCCTTTTGGTTCCTAAAACATCTCATCATATTGGTTAACAACCTCATATAAATCAGATTTCAACTTTTCATCACAACCTTGGAAGGCTTGTTTTTCAACATTGTCTTTGGGTTTGATCATCAAGAGGACAAAATTCTTACTAGCATTGACTAATCTCTTCATGTGTCCAGCATTTACAAGTGACAAATTCAACTTCTTTGTATGTGCTCTAACAATGTAATCAACTCAATTTTTTAACAAATGATACTTTTTCTCATGACGATGAAAGATGGCTCTCCTATCATATAAATATGGGCTTCCCAACAAAATACCACAAATATCCAATGGAATAACATCAAGTTCTACCTCATCTACAAAATTTGCAGTGATGGAAAATCTAAGTTTACACCTTCTTGTCACATGCAATATGGCATTGTCACATATCCATCCTAGAGGGTATGGTTAAGGATGTGAGTAGTTTCCAATTTTAATTTCTTGACAGTGTCTTCAGATATGAGGTTTGCTTGAGATCCAGTATCAAAAAGAGTATCTATATTGGTATGCTTTGAAATAACCCTTATGTGGAAAAGCTCTATTCTTTACTTTTCATGTTGAGTTTCATTGAGGATACTACTACTTGAAGAACTAGTACTTGCAATAGAATCCTTACCTTGAAAACCCATGGTTGTAATATTTGTTTCATCACCTGAATCAGAACCTAAATCATGTTTTGTAGTTGCAGTAGTCTTTGGTTTCCCCTTATGGCTAAAATTTTTGGGTCTTATTTCAGGATGAAGTTTCCAACAATGGTCTTTGTCATGACCATCCTTTGAACATTGTTTACATGAGAGTTTATCTCCCTCTTTCTTGATTGAAGCATTATTTCTTCCATTTCCTTTGAATTTCCTCTTTCCCTTGTCTCCCTTAACAAAAGGCTTCTTGCTTCCCTCTTGAGGTTCATTCCTCCCTCTTGCTTCCAAATGAGTTGCATGTACACAAAATTCATATAGATTTGTAGGGTTAAACATAAGTATTGTGTGCCTCAAGTAGCTATCCAATCCTCCAATGTATTTGAGTAAAGTTTCTTGAGAAGATAAATCTATACCCAAAATCAAATCTCTTATTCTAAATTCTTGAGTATAGATTTGCACACTTTTCCCTTTAGCTTGTCTAAAGTTTTTCCAATCCATAATACATTTATGCATGTATGCTAATGGATAAAAAAAAAAATTAAGTGCAACAATAAAATCATTCCAAGAGGATAAAATTTTACCATGTTTCTTCATGTCCTCTTGAGTTTTGGCTTCCAACCAAATGAGTGATGCACTTTCCAATCTAAGAGAAGAAAGTTGAATCTTAGTTTCATCATATTTTATTCTTTTTATCCTACAATACACTTCAATTTGGCAAATCCAGTTATCCAATTTCTCAGCATTTACCTCTCCATTGTACATAGGCAATTCAAACTTAATATCAAGCTTAAGCAAAGGATTTTGTAGAGGAATTTTACAATGTTCTTTTGGAGAATTTGGAGGTGGTTGTGAAATGGTAGAAAAAGTGGAAGATGGAGGTGAAGGAGGTGGAGTATAAATATTCCCTCCATTTCCATTTGGAGTTTTATCACCACTATCTTCATTACCCTTTGGAGGATTTGAGCTTTCACCTTGCAACGTTGCATTTCTTTCCTCAAATAAAACTTTCACCATTTCTGTCATATCATAGAAGTATTTTCTGAAAGTTTCATCCTTTGAAGTAAGATTTTCATGACTCTCCTCATGAGCCATACTTGGTGAATATATCCTTGAAGATTGAGGTGATTGTGTAGTTCTCCTTCTTGAAATTTGAGAAATTGGATCTACAAGTTGACCTTATCTTATTGTGAGCTTCAACCTTGTAAGCATCAGGAAAAAAAAAAAAAAAAAAACACTTGTAAACAATCAAACCTTCAAAAACATATGCTCTGAGACCAACTTGATCTGAAAATGAAAAGGCTTGAGTCTTTAAAAATTGCAAGTGTAAATTGTATGTGCTTGGGTAATAGGATCAAGTTACAAACACATAAAAATTAATGAGTTTTTTTTACTTAATCATAAGAAGCATAGACATACATAACAGTAATCAAAGTAAACACATTAACACAGTAAAATGATAAAGTCATTCACCCCTCTCCTGGGCTACATATCCTGGTCTAGATTCCAACAGATCATTTTCATTAATGCTCAAAGTGTCAAAATCAGTGCTTTATAATGCTCATAATACAAAATCGATGTCTTCAATGGCTCCAGAACATCCAAAACCCCTAGTTGGGCTCTTCCCCCACCTGGTTTGGCTAAAAACTGAGTTGGAATCACTTCCTAGAAGTTTCTCCCAATTTTGTGTTGTCTCTGCTCACCAAAATGAACCTGTGTGTGAACAACCTAGTTCTAGAGAGAATTTTCATGCCAAAACCAAGCACCCATGCACATCCCGTAAATTGTGGCATTTTTTCGAATAATTAGGAGGCATAACACATTTCTCGGTGAAGCTCCTGCTCACGTGGCCTCCATGTGGCCACATCCTAGCACTAAATTCGGACCCTGCACTTGTGGACGGACCATTGGATCCTGTGACATGGAAAACCATTGGTTAGATCTGTCGAAACCCCACTCTCCGTTCATATGGCAAGGTTATATGGTAATGCATAACCAAGGGTTGGGGCTAGGCCCCGGCCCTTTCTCTGCCTGATTGAACGCGTATGCAAATTCAAAAGTATTTTTGTACTATAGGGTTAATATTCAAATGGTTGGCAGGCTGGTAGCCCGACCTGCACCAACATGCTGCCACTCTCAGAGGTCATGGGTTTGAATCTTGTGGACTCCAACCAAAGTTTTACATTATGGAGGGGTGACACATGGCATCCCATGTCTAGGCCACGTGGCACCATAACATTGGTCCACCAACATGCCATGTGTCAAAAACGGATAGGTCCACCTCATTTTCCAATTACCTACCACGTCATCACTTTCCATGTGTCAGTACAGTCACCCTGCTACATGTCAGTATGATCTGCACAGTCATCAGTACAGACTGTACGGACTGTACAGTCAGCATAAACTTTGATTGTTTGGAAAAGTGGACAGAACACGATATATCTCGCATACGACATCTGTTTGAACCCAATCAAGTTGCATTGGGATCGTGAGGATGAGGCCTACACATGAGTATGTTTTCAAGAAATTCCGAAAACTTTTATTTTTGAGCATATTTTGATCCCCTGGATCAGACCTCTTCTATGGATACATAGTATTGCATTTCTAGCCATTTTTTCTTCGGGTTCCTTGTGTCCTCGATCCACATGTGGTGTTTGGATGCCTTAAACCTGGCAATCCCTTTGTACTCCTGGACCACCTCAACAAGAATCCTCCATACATTTGTCATTATCTATTGTATGTCTTCCAAAACCATGAAAAATATTGCACTATTAGCTTGTTGGTTCTTAGTATCCTTGGCTTGCCAGAGGGTTTCATACCTTGTTGTGTAGCATTTCCCCTTCTTGTTTAGAAAAGTCGAGAAATTTGGTTCTTTCCAAGCTACCAACGCGATGAGGATGAGGAGCCAGGAATAATGGAACTTAGTTCCATTGTCCTGCACATCTCGGCAGGTGATCAAAAATTGGTTTAAGAGGTATGACGCCCAACTAAACATGACCCATTTTACGCACTACATGGAAAATGCTATGACTCTTGTTGGACCCTCTTCTTTCCTGCATTTCCTCAACAATTTGCAAGCCATTAGCTTGTTGGAAAACCATGTCATGGTGTCGTTGATGTATTTGAGGATGATAGCCTTGTTCCCCATGTTGTTTCCAAGCTACTCTTTGACGATCTCCACAATTTCTTTCTCGCACATTTTTTTTTCCAAGTATTCTTCAGGTTTTGAGCCAACAATGGGAAACCCTATAATTTTGGAAATCAAAGCCATGTCAATGCGAACTAGCCTATCCATCCACAGGATACCCCCATGTATCCTGGCCAATAACTGCTTGACGCACAGTCCCACATTCTTATCGCAATCGAAGTGTGATATGTCCAGGAGGTTCATGATGCTAGAATTGTAGAGCCATGTTATCCACTGCACAGGCTCCATGATGGGTCTTCATAGGGGTCTTATCTCCCCCGTGTCTTCCAAATAAGTTTTCTCTTCTAGGTCTAGAAACTTTTTCGCGTCGTGAACATCATGGTCCGAGTATCTTAACTTTGGCACTTTCACGATCATATCCTCCACAGTGACCACGATATCTAGGATGTATGGGAGTGTGATTTTTACGACATCCTATGCCTTTATTTTCTAGTCAACAACTGGGTGGACTTTTGTCGTTGTCTCTATCTTGTCTTCTTCTTCCTCCTCAGTTTTCGATTGATTCATGATATCCTCAACCAGCAATTCCTCTGCGTCATGACCATGTTGTTGGCCCTTTGTTTCCTTAAGTTTGGAAGTTGTTTCTAGGTTAGGGTTCATGCTTCCATTTGGGTTTCTGGAGCTCTGACCCATTTCACCTTGTGCATCCATCAAGGTTTCCTCCTCTACCCTCATCGGGATGAGTGAATCTGTCGTTGAGGTTGTGACATATTCCAATTCGACCACATTCTCTGGCTCTGCAATGTGTTATTTCCTTTGTTCAACCTTTCGAGTAACCCTAGTATATCATCTGGGAGCGCCAACCATTGGAGGTGTCATGTTGGATATGAAGTGGTCAATTTCTCTCTTATTCGCAAAAAATTACCTAGGTCGCACTCTTCAGATCTCTCTTTTCTCAAAAATCACTAAGTGTCGAACTTGCCCATGTTTTTCCCTCTTTATAGACCCAATCATTAATGTGTTGTCATATTTTTCACTTTTTATGTGCATTTGTGTAGTGTCCAATGTTCCTTGTGCATGGTGTCCAATTTTCCTGCACTACTTTTGTTGTCTGCTACGCGTGCCTTTTTTTTTATTTTCTTCTAGTAAACCAACTTTCTCCTCTTTTGTATTTTTCTTATTTTTCTACTTTTTATGTATTTTTGTATTTTTTCTTTCCTAATTTCTAATATAGTACACTATACATAGGGATTTGTTACAGTGTTGCAACTACTAAGAGTTAGTAGGTCGACTATCCCTATACATTTTCAGTCGACTTCCATTCACCATTCCTTGTAGTTTCATTCATGTCAAGTCCTTTAGTTGCACAGATCCTCCATCTGTGACATACTTCACTTCATATGGCCCTAGCCAATGCATTCTGAACTTACTAGGATGTTGCAAAAATTTGTTTTCATAGAGGAGAACTAGGTCTCCCTCCTTAAATCTCTTCTTCTTTATGTGTCTTTCATGTCAAGATTTGTCCCTTGTTTTCTACACCTCTTGGTGGAATCCTGCTAGAATCATGTCTTCTTATATTTCCACTAGTTGACTTAACCTCTCTTGTACTGCACCTCTTTATGTCATATTTGTAATTTTTCTACACACAGACTGGGTACCAAAAATTCTAATGGCACCACTACTTCTTGTCCATACACCAATATGAATAGTGTATGTCCTATCAACTTCTTGGATGTAGTCATGTATGCCCATAATACTACTGGTATTTTTAAATCCCAGTCATCTATGTTCACATTACAAATAGTTTTCAAGGAATTCTCCAAGATCTTGTTGAAATATTATATTGTCCCATTTTCCTGAGGATGATATGGTGTGCTCTTCTGGTGATAGAATTGAAATTCCTTAGTTATAGCTTGGATGGTACTATTAATAAAATGGGTGCCTTGGTCACTCATCAGAATCTCGGGACATCCAAATCTTGTAATCCCCTGCTCAAATAAGAAGTCCGATGTTCTCTTTACGCTGCAGTCCTTGATTGGTGTTGCTTTTTCCCATCTGGTTAAGTATTTTTTCGTATTAATGATGTATCTATCTCCTGACCTTCTTGTTGGTGGATTAATAGGTCTGACAAAATCTATTTACCACTTGTCAAATACCTGAAGAGTTACATGGGGTCTTAGGGGCATCTCATCCCTCTCGTTGAGTTTACCAACCCTCTGACAGACATCACAGTTATGGAAATATTCTTTTGTATCTTTATGAACTATTGGCCACCACAAACCTATGCGCAATACCTTATGTGCAGTAGCTTATCCTGCATAATGTCCTCCAATTATACCTTCATGAGATTCTTCTAGAACCATGGGTAACTCATGCTCCAATACACAGCTTCTCAAAATGATGTCCTCTCCCATATTGTATAAACAACCTGCAATTAGTTGATAGTCTGCAGCTCTTAATACCAAATTTTTCTTCTGTGCGGTACTAAACTCCTTTGGCACAACTCATGTACTCAAAAATTCAATGATATCAACAAAGCACTCATCAACTATCTGTACTGAAATTAACTATGCATCCAGGAAGTTGTCTTCCAAGTTCGTAGGTTCTTCTCCATTGGTTACTCTTGACAAGTGATCTAGTCTTTCATTCAACTTCCCTGGTTTAACTATTACTTCAAAATCAAATTCTGGGAACAATAATAGCCATATACAAATCATCCCCCCCAAAACTAGCTTGTTGACTAGATATTTGAGGGCAGAATGATCTGTGAACATTTTAAAGTGCTTTTCAAATAAGTAATGTTTGAATTTCTGCAGTGCATACACCATGGCTAGGTCATCTCTCTGTTGTTTTGTAATTCTACTATGATTCGGATAACTTCCTACTTGCAAAGGCTATAGGATGATCTAAGTCACCTGCTCTTGGTTGCACCAAAATTGCTCAAAGTGCTATTGGTGATGCATCTACATGCACATGAAATGTCTTTTCCTAGTCTGGAAACACTAAGATAGGTGTTGTCACCATCTTCTACTCCAAAGTCTCCAATCCCTATTGACAATCCTCATTCCACTAAAATTTGGTGTCCTTCTTCAACAAGTTTTTCATCGATGTGGTAATATGTGCATACACTTTGATAAACTTCTTGTAGTACCCTGTATGTCCAAGTGTGGCTCTTAAATGACGCACTAATTTTGGTTGTGGTACGTTCACAATTATAACAATCTTAGCAAGGTCAACAGGCAACCCTTTTCTTCATACCACATGTCCTAATAGTATCCCAAAAGGTGTGTTGAAAATGAATTTCTTGATGTTTAATGAGATCTGACATTGTCTGCATTTTTCCAACATTAGTATTAGGAATTCTACATGATCTTTAAAAAGAATAAATGCAATCCAGTCATCCAAATATACTTCTAATAACTGATGTATGAAATATTTGAAAGCAGTTATGACCACCCTTGAAAATATAATTGGTGCATTCTTCAATCCAAAGGGCATATATATATATATACTAATGTGATCCTCATTATGTATCAAATGTAGTCTTATGCCTATCCTCTGGAGTTATTTTGATCTAATGATAACCTAAGAATCCATCTGTGAATGAATAGGCTTCCTGGCCTTCCCACAATATCTAAGACCTCATCTATAAAAGGAGTAGGGAAAGGATCATGTAAGAAAGAATCATTGAATTTCCTCAAGTCTACACAAATTCTTATTCCCCCTTGCTTCTTTTCCAAGAATACCATGGGACTGATCCATTTGGATTCCTCCATTGGCTCTATGATACTAACTTCTGGCATTCGATCAAGTTATGCTTTCACTTTTTTCTTATACACTGGATTCATCATGTAAGGTCTTTGTCTAACAGGTCTAGCATCTAGTTTTAGGGCTATCTTCATCTCGCCTAGCTCACCTGCTATTCCTTTCATCTCTATAAAGGTTTCTGGAAACAAGTCATTGTATTTGCGCAGTAATTATGTTATTATTTCTAGGGTCTGCTCATCCCTGTCGTCTCCAATTCTTTCCATTTTAAGGTTTTCTTTTGTCCCAATGTTGACTTTCTTAACCTTAATTGGTGCAGCAAATGCCTCTGACTCTATAGATGGGCCTTCCACCTCTCTCTCACCTTCAATATTTGTTATTTGAATGTTTCACGGATCATATTCATCTAGTGCTTCCTCTACGACATGATAACATGAGAGTAAGTCCTTAATGGTATGTTTGTTCTATTGTTGATATTTTGTGATAATTTCCACCTTAGGTTCCTCAAAAAATATCATTCCATGTATCAGCTTCAGGGATAAATCAATATTTGGGTTCTCATGCTCAAAGGAGAAAGTTACCATAAAGTTATGTTGTAATATTGTCCATTCCGTAGTGTCTCTACTCAATTCATTGTCTATGTGCTAGTTCCCTAGTATCCCCTCCAATGTATGAATAAAGTAATGAGGCCATTCTTCTAGTGGTGTCAACCTCCATTGTGTCTTGCATTTCTCTATATGCTCAGTTGGATTTCCTTGTCCATCGTATTTATATAATGTATTGTTCCCTTGTTCTACCCCATATCTAATGCACAATAACCTTTTACATTGATACTAGTATTGAATTGTTTCCTTATGCATGCCCCACCATCTTGCAGGTGTTTCCTTGAGTGCAATATTCATGGATAACAACCTTTGATTTTCCAAAACTTCTTCCTCATAATTTGTCAATAATTCTTCTAGGTCGTTCAAACCATAAAAAATGGTAGGTGTTGGTTGTGGTGTTAGAAAAACAGGACCATGGAGCAATAAAATAAAACAAATGCGGAAACAAAACACAGAAGATACACAATACAAGAGAGACACAGATTTACGTGGTTCACCCAGTGTGGGCTACGTCCACCAAAGAAATTGCCAGGTCCTTCCTTTATTATTATCCAGCAAAT
>ML836198.1:57038-76354 GCA_009831015.1 Picea engelmannii
GATGGTTTTCCTTCATCCTCAATAACCACTCCTGCAACAGATGCGGGAATTCACAGAAAAATACTTCATGCAAGTCGCTAAACACATATTTGTCGAGATATTTTCATGGTGTAAATTTAGGGTTTATGTTTTCCTTTTGCGCAAAATCAAGTTCATTTTTCATTAACCATCTTTCAATCTCCACCTTCGTTGGATTCCATGTCCTGAACATTCCCTTCTACATTTTCATTCTCTGTAAATTTTTTCAACAGATCCCTTATAATCAATCCTGTGTAGTTCCATCTGGAAATGGAACCATTTGTTAGACACTTGGGCTGACCCAAGTTCTGATTTAAATAGGTTTCCAACAAAATCCTCAAACTATCGGCCCTCCCGGTAAACAATAAGGAAACGTTGTGCATAGAGCATCGCAGTCTCACCCGAGATAACTTTATGGGGGACTGCAATACTCATGTGGTTGCAGTCTAAGAATGGATTGGGACTGTATTATGATCCTTTTCCTCATGAATCAACATTAGTATTCATTCATCTATAATTGGTATTCATTCCTTCATTAAACTATGCATGCATGTTATGATTAGCTAAGTAACCATTCATTCTGTAACTGATACCTAACATAACATAAAAAAAAACCATTCAAACACATTAAAACACTATATTTACCGTGGTTCACCCCCCTAGGGATATATCCACAAAGATCTATCTCTTCTTCTCTTTTATTCATTCTTCTGCAAAATCTGCATTGCACGGATTACATTCTTCAAGATTACAATAAAAAATGAGTCTAATTACCCTCTGTGAGGCGAACTAGATCACACTATGATCCACAACCTATGACCTAACCCTCAAAGTCTAGCTTATTCTGATCTAATATCTCTCCTTTACTAACTAACCAACATAATGATGAAATACTCAACAATTGACCCATGAACAACCTCTACTTAGACCCCCTAGGTCTTTATTTATACTACTCTATTGGCTTATAGCCATTGCAGCATGTCCAAAACCATAACCCTAACATGGCTAGGTCTGTCTACATGTGTTCCACGTTGCTTTTCCTCCTTACACATGTTTCTTTTCCTTCTTTCGTATGTTAGTTTTCCGCCACCTATGGCTAGTGCTCCAAAAATAGGCTTCTTTTCCCAAACTAGGCATGTGCCCAAAAATAGACTTCTTTCTCCCCAAAATAGGACTGAGCTATATTGAGCATTTTTTATCCTCCTCAAGCTCATTAAAAAATAAAGAGGTAATCATCTATCTGGATGGGGGGGGAATTGAAGGAAGTGGGTCAAGTTTTTGGAATCCTTTATGGCAGCTATTATCGCCCTTGAACATGGCACATGTTTGTGTCTTGTCTTACAATTGGGTAATATACTTATCTCCGAGTCATACCAATTCCATGTGTTGTCATAATTTTTCGTTCGATTTGAAGAGTGCACTTATTTTCCGTCACATTATGTTCTTGGTACTCACCAAGTCAATGTTGCCAATTTTTGCTTGATATTCTTCCTCTTACCTCTTCTTTAGTCGACCCAAGTTCGGATCTCAACAGGTTTCCAACAAAAACCTCAAAAACTATTGGCCCTCCTGGTAAGCCAGAAAGCAATGTTTCTCACAGGGTGCACAGCGTAGTCTCACCCGAGATAGCTTTAATGGGTGACTGCAATGCTCAAGTGCTTGCAGTCTAGGAATGAGTGGGGATATGGGATTGTGTTCTTTCTTTCTTATGCCTTACCCTTGTTAAATATTCAAGTACTTCTATGATTTTTTCATCGTTAATCCTATGCATGCATGTTGATAATTCTATTTTAACCATTCATTCACAAGCTAATAATCAACAGAAACTAGTCATTCATTAACAATCACACATAAGACACAACTTTACCATGATTCACTCCCTCCTGGGGCTACGTCCACAAAGATCTGTTTCTATTCTCTTTTATTTATTATGCTGCAAAATATCACGTTGTGCGCATTACATCTCTAGTATTACAATCAAGATTGATGGTGGGAACCCTCTATGAGGTGGACTAGATCACACCAGGCTCATCAACCTATGACCTAACCCTCAAATTTCTCCCTCACTTGACTCTTCTATAAACTCATTAGAGTCGAGAATCCCACAAAGTGATATGATCATTTTCTTTATTTAACTGACATCCCCTTTTCTAGACCTCCTAGGTTCTTATTTATACTATTTTACAGGCTTATAGTTATTACAATCCTTATCAAAAACCCTAAACCTATCCTTGTTACACTTGTATGCATGCATGCCACATTTCTTTTCCTCATGCATGCTTCTTTTTCTTCTTTTTCTGCATTCTTCTTCTTGCCACTAGTTGCACGTGCTCCAAAATTAGATCTTCCTTTCCAAAAATAGGTCTTTCCTCCAAACAAATCCTTCTCCAAAAGTAGGCATGCATCTATAATATACTTCCTTTGTCAAAATAGTAATGCACCCAACATGCCCCCAACACTAACATGTGGCCCGTCCTGATCCACTCAAGTGGTGTGCGCTCCCTGTACAGCCTTTGCCAAGCTATGAAACTTTCCTTCTAATTCTTCCCCTTTTTCTCTACTTTACGCAACTTTCTATATGAGCTCCTCTATCCTATCCGTTGTGATGTGTTCTCTTAGACACTATGTGCTCTTGGCATGATCCTGAGCCATCCTTGTCTTCTCCTCGTCCAATTCTGCAGTTATTTGTGCTTCTTGCTCCTAGAGAGGTTCTAACTGGGCTTGCCTTGCCTACTTGTTATTCTATTCAATCTTCAATTATGTCTGCAGGGTATTCATCTCATGTGCACACTTCAATCGCTCTATGATGTTCATGGCCTTTTTTCGTTGCTTCAGCTTCTAGATTGCAATGTTGATTTCCTCCTCTTGTTGGTCTACTTGTTAGACCTTGTCATCTTCCTCCAACGTCGTCCATAGTTGTGTGATCATGTCAAACAGTTTTGTGACCTTTTTAGCTTCTTTATCCATTTCCAGTTGCATGGCTACCTGTTGTTCCATTTCCACTATGACTTCGGGAGGGGTGTTTGGTGTTAAATTTTCTTTGAGATCCTCAATCTCCTTTTTATAGTCTTTGAGTGTTTGCGCGATGATTTGAATATGTTCTTCAGCACTGCTTGTGGCTTCCTGCATGCTGTATGGAAATTTTTTGAAGACTTCCTTCAACTTCTGCTCTAATTTATCTACATGCTACTTCTCCTTCTGTGTCTCCACCTGGACCTGTTCTATCACAATTTCCAATGCATCCTTGCTATCTCTTGTTACTTTCAATTTCACTTCCTATGCGACACTGACTTGTAGCATGTACAGTGCCTTTGTTTTTATTTTAGCGAATACCAATTGTACCTACGTCGGGTCTTTAAGTAGCATCTATTTTATGGCCTCGTCGACCTATAGCATCTCTTTTTTTATCTAGAAGCTCGGACTTGCTTGTGCTACAAGTTGTATTGTGTCTTCTTTGTTCTGCGTGGTTATGTCCACTGCTTTTGTCAATCGGGGGATCTGTTATGTTCCCCTTTATTTCATTTGCGCTACTTGTATCTATTCCAGGACCTACTTAATGTTGGCCAACTCATTCCTTATATTTCCTCTTTGGTTCTCAACCTCCTCCAACTCCTCCACTGCGCAGTCATGTACCCTCTCTGTGACAATATCAGCATCATCCTCAGTGATTGTTTATTCTAGGATTTGTTTATGGGCATTGGCCTTCTTGCGTAGCCCACTCATATGTATGATTGGCCGTTTGGGTGTCCCTGTCTCTTGCGGAGTAGTTGGCGAAAGGGTTTCTATGTCGTTGTGTCCCCCCTTCCTTGTTCTTCCTGCATTGGGTAATTTTCCTTCTTTCCTCTTTGCACATCCTTCTTTTGGGTGTTTAACTTCTTCTGTGGCGTTGTCTTTTGACTGGGCTTTGCCTGATGTGTTGATTTCCTGGTCAGTGCACTTCCCTCTGCAGATTTCTTGGATGACCCTACTTCCACTTCTTTCCCTTTTGGCATGTCCTTGGTTATTACTGGGATCTTCTAGTCATCCTTCCAGTCTCTCATTTCCCATTCAACTTCCTCTACGTTGATGCAGAATCAAAGTTGTAGCCATTCTTTCTCTAGATCCATGCACGCTTGAATCCACATGTTGTGTCGCATAGCCTTAAAGTTGGTTATCCCATGGTACTGCGTGACCACTTCCAGATTTATCCTCCATGTGTTGGCTATGTTGTCTTGTATGTCGCTGAGATACCGAGCAAAAGTGTTTGAATTACCACTTCTCTGCTTGGAATCTGAAGTGATTCCCAATGAAGTGCCTCTTAATTGGCGCACTGACCTTGGTGGTGGTAAATTTACAATGACTGCAATCTTAGCAGGGTCCACTAGTAAACCTTGTTTACACACTATATTTCCCAAAAATATTCCAAAAGGTGTACCAAAAATGCATTTCTTGATATTTAATGATATCTCATATTTCTTGCATCTTTCCAACATTAGTCTTAACACTTCTACATGGTCCTTTAAAACACTATATACAGTCCATTCATCCAAATGTACTTCTAGAAATTGATGTATGAATTCCTTAAAAGTAGTTATGACTACTCTTGAAAAAATAGTTGGTGCATTCATTAGCCCAAATGGAATTATTGTATATTGGTAGGATCCCCATTCTGTAGCAAAAGTAGTCTTATAATTGTCATCTAGAGCTATTTTGTTCCAATGGTACCCTAAGAATCCATCTGTGAACAAATATGCTTCCTGTCCTCCCACATTGTCCAAAACCTCATCTATAAATGGGGTAGGGAAAGGGTCATGCAAACAAGAATCATTAAGTTTCCTCATATCCACACAATACTTATCCCCCCTTGCTTCTTTTCTTGGACTACCATAGGACTGATACATTCAGATTCCTCTACTAGTTCTATGATACCAGCTTCCAACATTTGATCAATTTATGATTTTACTTTATGCTTATACACTGGATTCATTCTGTAATATCTCTGCCTAACAGGTCTAGCCTCAAGTTTGAGGGGTATTTTCATCTCACCTAGCTCCCCTTCAATGTCTTTCATCTCTGTAAAGGTTGTTGGAAATAGGTCATTGTATTCTCATAGTAAATCTGTTATTCTTTTTATTGTTTGCTCATCCCAGTAGTCTCCAATACTCGCCATTTTAGGATTTTCATCTATTCCAATGTTGACTTTATTAACTTTGATTGGTGCAGCAAATACTTATGATTCTAGAGATGGACCTTCCACCTCTCTTTCTCCTTCAATATCTGTGATATGAATGTTGCATGGATCATCTTCATATGGTGCTTCTTCTTCTACATGATAGCATGAAAGTAACTCTTTGACTATTTGTATGTTCTATTATTGATAATTTGTCATGGTTTCAACCTTTGTTTCATCAATAAATATCATTCCCCGTATCAGCTTCAACATTGAATCAATGTTGGGGTTCTCATGTTAAAATGAGAACATTACTACAAAATTTTGTTGTAATCCTTCCCATTTTGTAGTACCTATGTGCATCTCTTGATCTATATACTAGTTCCCTGGGATTCCTTCTAATGTATGGATAAAGTGATGAGGCCATTCCTCTGGTGGTGTCATCCTCCATTGTGTCTTCCACTTCTCCAAGTGTTCCAATGGTTTTCCTTGTCCATCATACCTCTACATTTTATTGCTTCCCTGTTTTGCACCAAATCTAATGCGTAGTAGTCGTTTGCACTGATACCAGTCATGAATTGTTTCTTTGTGTGCACCCCACCATATTTCAGATATTTCCTTGAGTGAAATATCTAGAGATAAGAGCCTCTGATTTTCTAATACTTCATCTTCATATTTTGTCAAGAATTCCTCTAAGTCATTTAGCGCATGAAAGCTAGGAGGTTCTCTTATCTCCATACCAACCCATATTACTACACAATCTATTCTTGCACACCTCCTTGTGGAAGCTTCATGTAACCACTATTTCCAATTCTCCAAACATGTATCTGAATTGGAAGCACATCATGTAATGCTTCTCCAACTGAGTACCCCATCTGCAGTTGGGTTTACATAATCCTCTTGCCGTGTGGTGGTTCTGTACAACTGGTTTATTTCTTCCATATCTAAACAAGTGGCCTCTACAAACCTTTCTCCTTCTGAAGTATCTAGTGGTCTAATGACTTTATATTCACCTGATTCAAAAGTCATTTATATTGTCTTCGGTTTGATTATATCATGGTTATGAAATTCCCAATCCAGTCCAAGTAATGTTGGGTAAGGTGTCATTACATTCACTATCTCTATCACTTCAAAATCTGTCATAGTGCGCACCCCATCCAAATCTACTGTCACACCTTTAATTGTTCCAATAGGTAACACCTTATCTTGATTTTCTAGTTTCAACTGGACAGGTGGATATCCTAAGGTAGGTTCCCCCATGTGTTGCCACATCTCCTTAGGTAAGACATTTACTTCAGAGCCTAAATCCAATATAACAACACCCATATTGAAATCCCCAATGTTGGCATTCAGTCTGAATCCTCTGCTTGTCCTTCTTCTTGTATGGAGATGATTGATTGTTTTCTGTTTGAACTTCCCTTCCACCTTTGTGTTACATCTTTCTAGCATATTTTGTAAGACCTTAAAATATGATGGGTCATTTAATAACTTAACACGAGATTGCAGAAACTTTTGTATGGTACTTACTTTCTCTACAGGTTGTTCTTTATTGGTATGGTCCATTGAGGATGGAATCCCATAGATTGGTGGGTTTTGAGGTTTCTATGTGACTAATGTAGACGCAACATTCTACTTGAGACACTCCTATTTGGATTCCTTAAATGTTTCCTTTTCTTTCCGTGCATAAAAATGCTTATGTGGCTCAGTGTTCTTATTAACCCATTGGTGTTGATCTGGATCTCATGTTACTGCATCAATTCCTGTCTTGGATCCTCCTCGAGTGACTATATTGATGTTTCTCCCATCATCCCTCGTTTCTGCAAAAATCCGTTGGACATTCTGGTTGTTCTGGTTTCGTTTTTCATGGATCTTTCCCAAGAGTGTTGGACAGTCTTCTATGTCATGATCTGTTGTGCGACAGTACATACATGTCGTTGGTGGGAGTGGAAAATCCCTTGCATAATGTCCTGGTTGTTGGCAGTTGTGGCACACTACCGGTCCTCTTCCTTGTCATCTAGCTCTACATCCACCTTGATCTCCTCGTGGTGCATTGGACTGAGGTACCTGGTTATACTGCACAGGGTTATACTGTGGCTGCGCATTATTATACTACAGTTGTGATTTGGTGTATTGTTGTTGTGTATTTTTTTATGGTGGTGGTATATGGTTGAACTGAGGTGCATCTTGTCCTATCATCATTTATGCCTGCACCCTATATGTATATGAAGTTCTTTCTCTCTGATAAATCATAAACAAGAACAACAACATGGCGGAAAAGGCATAATAGCCAACATATACATTATTCACTCCAATGTTACATATTTATAGTGCAATGGGTGATGCCACCTCATAGAGAGATTTGCTCTAGATCCTAAAATCATGCACGATGACTAGCCTAGGCAATCTTAACTAACTCATTAGTCATCACTTGAGGATATATTACTAATATCCTAAATGAATAATACAAATATAGGTGACAATTTAGACTTAGTGATTGGTAAAGGTAAGACATAGGCTAACAATCCCCCCCTCAATCACAAGTCCGATCAATAATACCAGCAATAAAGAATAAACTAGTATCAATTCCAAGTCTTCATACTGAAACTCCTGTGTTGAGCCTCAATGAAGAACTGCCTGAAAAACTGCCAATCTGGATGTTGAACATATTCATTTGAAATGAATTGGAAGAGAGCTAAGATATGGAAGTGAACAACTGCAATATCTGAACATTTCCTGATTACTTGACAATTTGATCATTTTGCCAAGTATTTTAGCTAGAAGAATCTGATGTCTTCTGCTAATTAGTGAACATGTAGTATCACCACTCTACTATCAGTGTATCACTGAAAGTACTCTCTAAATCTGTGGTTTGGGATGAACACTAACCAATTGATACCATGTATCTGATGGTTTTTGGATAACCACTAACCAATCTTGACACTTTTAGGTGTCCATCAACATCCCAATGTATAATGTGTATGATTCAATAGCAAGTCATTGAACCATAATCCTTTCAAAGCCTGCCATGTTTGGAAAATCTCACTATGTAATCATGTCCTCTGCTAGGTCAAATGACCATCTATGTGAACCAAATGTTCACATCATTTCTCTCAAAATCAAAATCTATATATGATTCAACTTAAACTTATTGAACCATAATTCTGCTAAAGTCTGTCATCTACAGATCGCAGTTGCCCATTTGGAAAATTTCATGCCCATCTGACATCTTTGATGTTTGTTGTTGTCGAAACTTTTTGTCTGACAACCGACTTAAATTCCATCATCAATTCCCTCCTTTGTCATCTGAAAGGAGAGACCACAAGTGGTTTCATGAACCATCTTCATTGGAATTTTGAACTCCCCCCCTTAAGGTGCATGAGAGTTACATCATTGTACTCCCCCCTTCTATGCTCAAGAGAGTACCATACTTGTTCCATTTGAGTACAACACAAAGTGGGCATGCAGAAAAAACCACATGTTATCCCATCCCGTGAGGAACATGCTCAAAAGCTATGCCATAAGGGGACCACTTATGTGAGGTAAAAAAATGTCATGTGATACAATATTGGTCTTTACTCAAGATTGAATTCTATGGTAAGACTTATATAATCGCTTGGTTGTTGATGACCATTTCCAAGGATCAATCCACTCATAGTGAATCTTCAATCTTATAGGTTTCTTCAGTGTTGAACATCTGTTTGAAGAATGGTTATGATTGCCACAATGATGGCAAGGATGGAGATCAAAACATTGATTCTCCTTGTGACCAACTCGATTACAATGTTGGCACTTATCATTCTGATGTTGAACTTGAACAAGTGAAGTTGAAGCTTCTTGAAGGAATCCAGCACTTTGGAACTTGATTGGTCTGGAATAATTAGGAATATGAAAGGTAACTTCCTTGTCATATCCAAGTCCTGTTCTATTCTTGTTGTAGATGATTTCTTCCCAAGCTCTGATGATGGTCTTGGAAAGAGTATTTTGAACCTGTTGCTTTGAATTCCATGGAAGTGAATTTACTGCATGTTGATGCATCATTGAAAGGTTTTCTTTACTGAAATCAAAAGAAAACTCTTGAAATGTAGGTTCATGAATAGATTCAACTTCGTCTGAAACAGATTCTGAAGTTGTATCACTGTGTTGTTCCTTCACTGAGTGTTGATAAAAAGCATCATCATCATCAACATCATAGAGAGGGTTGTGCTGAACAAAAACTAGTTCAAAACACTTCACTGGCTGTTGATTTTTTAGATCTATCAACTCATCATTCAATAGTTGAGATAGATATTGAAGAAGTCTAACTTTAGCTTGTGTCACTTGCAAACAAGTTAGCACTGATTGAAGAGTTGTTTTGTTCAATGTCACTCTGTTGTCTTCAGTGGTGTTTATTAGAGTGTTCAGTAACTCTAATAATTCGAGACTTTGAGCCATTTTAAAACACTAAAAAAAGGTCTCTGTGTGCAGGTAGATCCTTATTACAATTTTGACTCAACAAAAGAAGGATTATCTGCAACTTGCCCACTTGAATTGCTCACTTGAACTTCACTCTCGCTTGTTATTCACGCTCACTTGAACTTGCTTTGCTTTAACTTCTCGTTCACTTGCTCTTCTTGCTCGCTTGAATTTGTTTCTCGCTCGCTTGAACTTTTCTTTCTTTCTTCCAAGAAGTTGAGGATGTCGGTTACCACCGAAAATGCATCCCAAAGTATTACAATGATTTGAGTTTCAAGTACTCATCCTAGTCAATTTTACTCAAAATGACAATGAATCTTGGGTGTCGAGCTCAACCAAGAATGCACCCAATTACAAAAAAATTCAACTTAATTTGATTGGATACTTACAAAATAACTATAGTTGATCTTCAAAGTTGACTACTTTGACGACGTTTGAGTACTTGAATATTAGGTTCTTGATGTGTCCATTGTTGCAACGATTTTAATTTCTTGTTTGATTAATTTGATTTTATTGCTTGGACTGATATAGTTTGATCGCTTGTAAATGCTCAATCATATGCTCTTCATTGTAACTGCTAGACTTAGTACTTTGTGTGTGTTGCGTTATGCAATTGGTTACAAGTGTCAAAACTAGACACAAAATCACCACATAAAACAATCATAAGAAAACCACCATCACACAAGCACAAGGTGTACCTAAGATCCCCTTATTCAATTTCGGGCGGATCTAGGAAACAGAGAAAAATACTTCAATTTTATTATGAGTATCTCTCTTACAATAACCGTGCTCAAATAAATTTTGAAAATTTCTTGAGATCACAATGGTGTATGAATTACAAGCCTTCTTCTGGAAAACACCTATACCAAGCTAAACACATTCAAACATTTACCATAGTCCTTTCATAAGACTTCCCATCTCTTACAATGTGATCAACCATAGTCCAAGTTGTTTTATGCCTTTATCATCACATCTCATTGCAAAAACTTCAATTAGACTTTTGTTTACTTAGCAGAGTTGAGGGGAACCAACTATTTCTTTGCAATGAAAGTAATGGATAAAGGGTCACTGGAAAACATGAATAAATCGCTCAGAGTGCAGACCGAGAGAGAGATTCTTTCTTGTTTAGATCATCCTTTCTTACCGACATTGTATTCTCATTTCGAGACAGATAAGTTCTCGTGCATGGTCATGGAGTTTTGCAATGGAGGGGATCTACATAGCTTTCGGCAGCAACAGCCTTGGAAACGCTTTTCTGAATCCGTTTCATGGTTCTATGCAACAGAAATCCTACTTGCCCTGGAGTATTTGCACATGATGGGAATAGTCTATAGAGACCTGAAGCCTAAAAATGTTCAAGTGAGAGGGGATGGACACATTATGCTTCTAGACTTTGATTTATCATTAAGGTGTGTTGTCAGTCCCACTCTTGTAAAGTCGGCATCTACCGGTCTTGATCCTTCATGAAGAGTCCCTGTTTACTGCGTTCAACCCTCTTGCATAGAGCCTTCATGTGTGACCCCAGTTTGTCTGCAGCCTTCTTGTTTCAGACCTCATTTTTTTTTACCTCAGAGATCCAAAAAAATACAGAAACCAAAGAATGAGATGGTAAATCAGTCAAACCTTTTTCCAGAGCTCATTTCCGAGCAAACCAGTGCTCGATTGATGTCATTTGTGGGCACTCATGAGTACTTGGATCTCAAAATAATCAAAGGGCAGGGCCACGAGAGCACTGTCGATTGGTGGACATTTGGGATATTTTTATACGAGCTGTTCTACGGGACTACACCGTTCAAGGGGGCAGGCAATTGAGAAACGTTAGAGAAAATTGTTGGTCAAGCATTGAGGTTCCCAGATTCTCCAACTGTAAGTTTCGCTGCACGCAACTTGATTAGAGGTTTGCTTGTGAAAGACCCGCAACACAGACTAGCCTTTAAAAGGGGAGCCACTGAAATCAAACAAAATCCATTTTTTGATGGCGCAAAATGGGCTCTCATTTTCATCACCACTCCTCCTCAAATCCCCAAACCTATTGATCTGAGCTTCTTAACGAACAAAGTCACTCCTCCCAGTGCTCGTGGTGAGAAAAAAAAAGTAGGCTCTGATATTATCTCCATAGCTCTGATACCAATTGATAAATCATAAACAAGAACAAAAACATGGTGGAAAAGGCATAATAGCCAACACATACATTATTCACTCCAATGTTACATATTTATAGTACATTGGGTGATGCCACCTCATATAGAGATTTTCTCTAGATCCTAAAATCATGCATGATGACTAGGCTAGGCAATCTTAACTAACTCATTAGTCATCACTTGAGGATATATTACTAATATCCTAAATGAATAATACAAATATAGGTGACAATTTAGACTTAGTGATTGGTAAAGGTAAGCCATAGGCTAACACTCTCATTACTCCATCGTTATACAATCCTTATCATAGTGATCCACTAATTTGAAAAAATTACAATGTGAATTTTTTGTTAATATCTTATATTTCTGCATCATTGGACAATGATATGAATCATGCCCATGTGTCTTACAAATCTTGCACCAAGGTCCTCTTTTTGGAAATGGGTTTGGCACCCCTGTTGCCATATACTGCGCAAAATTTGGAAATTCATTCTTATGGTGTCCTTCTTCCCTGCATAGGGTACACCAAACAACTTCTCTTTTCTCTTTACCTGTATTCTAGTTAAGTTGAAATGTTAGATTCTTCAAATCCTTCTTCAGCTCTTCTATTATTGGATTTGTTTGTTGATATTGGTTCTCTTCTAGTTTTAAGGTTGCCTGTCGAGCCTCTGCCTAATTTTGTAACTTATTTTTCTTAACGGGTATTTCAAGTGTGGTAGCAGTGAGTTCACAAATAAGTGCCTATGTTGCATGTCAGTAATTGCATACTTCAACTTACCTTTTAGACGTTTAAACCTATGATCAATCTCCCAAACAGACTCACATGTTTTTTACCTGATTTCAATCATTTCATTCATATACTAGTCTTCTGAGTTGGGCTTCTGAAATTCGTTTACCATTAGTTTTTTCATGTCTACAATAGTTTTTGGTATTCCTTCTGGATTGTTTACATATAGGCTCATGTACTAGTCCAATGCGCAGTCTCTTAGTGTGATTACTAACTGTGTGAGTTTTGTATCCTCATCTATGATATGCTTTGCTTCCCATATTTTCTCACAGATGAATAAGTGATTTTCAGGGTCCTCTGATGCCTCTCCCCGAAATTCTGGTAATTTGATCGTGGGATCATATCATGCCATTTTGAACTATGTTGAACTAATACCTCCGCACATTGTAGATAATTGACTATTACTTCCTTAACTGGCTCCTCCAGTCGATGCTCCTTGATTGGATGCGTGTTCTTTTGTCTTTCTTCCACTAAAATTTGGTTGTCTAAATGTTGGTGTTATTTCTGGTGTATTAGTCGCACATGGGGTTGTAGGTTCCACACTGACAGTGATCTGTATTGTAGTTATTTCTTATGTCCTTGACCTTGGACCTCTTGTTTTCCTTTCATATGTTGAGCATAGGATTTCCTCAATCTTTTTCACATCTTGAAGATCCTATACCTCTTATTCATCACTTTCCAAGCCCTCTCTATCAGCTATGTCTCTCTTCTTATTATTAATTTTATATTGGTAGGGTACTCCACTGCGTGTATTTCCATATTTTGTCATTATTTGCTTTATCTGGTCTTCCTCCATCATGATTGGGTCCATGGCCTTCTTATTCTTTCCCTTATCCATCTCTTCCTCCATTTCTCAACCTCTTGTCAGTTCTTCCCCCATGCACACAGGGAAGTTTAGTTGTCTAATTCCTTGGTAACCACACAGTTGTCATACAATAAAATATTGATTGAAGTATACAGTGATCTGATGTACCTACCTCTGGGTACTTTTAGAAAATATTTCTCTATTGCGGTGTAATACTTTGTGGTATCTACTACAAATTTGATGATAAACCCTGCAACAATATTGTCTAACCAGAAATCTACAGCACACGTAAATTTGTTATTAACTTGTTGTAATTGCGCAATTTCCATAGGGTTCCACTCCAGTTGTCTGATTCGATTTGTAGGGTGGTTGTCCTTTAATCTCAATAACCACTCTTGTAAAAAATGTGGGAAATCATAGAAAAATAACCCATGCAATTCGCTAAACACGTATTTGTCGAGATATTTGCGCAGTGTTAACTTAGGTTTTTTTGTTGTCCTTATGCGCAAACTCAAGTTCCTTCATTTTCAACCATCTTTCAATCTTCACCTTCATTGGATTCCATGGCTTGAGCATTCCCTTCTATACTTCCATTCTTTGCACACTTCTTCCATGGATCCCGTCCACTCAATAATGTGTAGTTCCAGTTGGAAACAGAACCATTTTTTGGTTGAGTTTCTTCCTCTTACCTCTTCTTTAGTCGAACCGAGTTCACATCTTAACAGGTTTCCAACAAAACCCTCAAAAACTATCGGCCCTCCTGGTAAACCACAAGGCAACGCTGCACACAGGGTGCACGGAACAATCTCACCCGAGATAGATTTAATGGGTGACGAAAATGCTCAAGTGCTTGTAGTCTAGGAATGAGTGGGGATATGGGATTGCATTCTTTTTTTCTTATTCCTTACCCATATTAAATATTCAATTACTTCTATGATTTCTTCATCGTTAAACCTATGCATGCATGCTGATAATTCTAGTAACCATTCATTCACAAGCTAATAATCAACAGAAATTAGCCATTCATTAATAATCACACATAACACACACGTTTACCGTGGTTCACCCCCTCTTGGGGCTACGTCCACAAAGATTTGGCTCTATGCTCTTTTATTTATTATGCTGCAAAATATCACGTTGTGTGCATTACATATTCAATATTACAATCAAGATTGAGGGTGGGAACCCTTTATGAGGTGGAATAGATCACACCATGCTCCTCAACTTGTGACCTAACCCTCAAAATTATCCCTTACTTAACTCTTCTACAAACTTATTACAGTCGACAATCCCACAAAGTGATATGATATTTTTCTTTCTTTAACTGACATCCCCTTTTCTAAACCTCCTAGGTTCTTATTTATACTATTTTATAGGATTATAGTTGTTACAATACTTATCAAAAATCCTAACCCTATCCCATTTAGGCTTGTCTTCCTGCATGCCACAATGTGTTTCCTCCTACATGTGGCTTTTCGTTCTTTTTCTGCATGTTGTTTTCTTGCCACTTGTTGTGCGTGCTCCAAAATTAGATCTTCCTTTCCAAAAATAGGTCTTTCCTCAAAATATATCCTTCTCCAAAAGTAGGCATGCACCCATAATAGACTTCCTTTCTCAAAATAGGTCTGCACCCAACACCAATTCAGTTGTCATTATTCATAATGCTCTAGGGAAGTTTCACTTCAAACCATCCATATGTAGTATTACTAGTTTCCATTTCTTGTGTTAGTTCATACTCATTTGATTCACCATCTTACATCACTTTCCCATGTCAGTTTTGTTTCGATGATGGGGGTACATCAAGGCCCTCCTTCGACAAGTATTTTCCTATCAAATTCAGTACAATATCTAGGAGTTAGACTTAGAAACCAGTTAGTAACTTAGGACCTGCATGCCTCAATGGCAGGCCTCCTTGCTTCTGACAGTAGGTTTACATCATTGACCTATGATCGCATGATTCCACGAATGTTCGACATCAGCTCATTTATTCACATTTGTTGGAATGTACCAGGGTACCTTGGGAGTCATTAACATCATTGGTAATTTCCCTCGCACTTGTTAATAGTTTACATCAATGACCGGTAATCAAGTTGTTTCTACCATGTTCAACATCAAATCATCTATTCACATGGCTAGATTCGTACCGCATCGAGATTGGGATGAAGACCCTAGGTTGGGTTCTCACTCTGTTATATGCTTTTCCCAGGCTGCGATGGATATCACTTGAGCATGTTAGATATCTCAGTACAATCACCATACTAACAATCTTACTGATATATATATTTTCACATAGATCCACATTGTATTGATACATGGCTATGTTTTGTCATCTCGTAGCTCCACTATGTATTTTTCGTGGTTGCGATCAGTTCATTTCATGGAGATATGGATCCACATTGTATCTTTGGTGGCCATATCCTTAGTCAGTATTTTCATGGATCCGTAGTGTATTGGTCGACGTCCATGCTTTGATTCATCTTGTATTCCGAGGATAGGTATGCCTTCCTTGGAAATGGAACATATATTAATTTTTTTTATGATTGTTTACAGCTTCTGCCAGGGTCTCCCACTCTAGCACCCTTGTATTGAAGAATTTGTAAAGTGTTTCGACCATCAATTTCTCTTATGACCTCACACTTTAGGGGGCATCTATTACACACCAAAATGTCACATTTAAGTTTCGCACCCTAAGTGTCGCAAGTGTCACAAAGTGATGTATGCACCTCAATAAGTGTTGCATGCACTGTCGCAAGTGTCGTATGCACCTTTCTAAGTGTCATATTCACTTTGTTAGGTGTCACCACCCCTTGATTCCATGAAAAATATTTTCCATGACCCCTAAGTCATATTGGAGGAAGAAACCCGTCATTTCAAGGTCAAAACACACCTTTTTCTTGGAAAAATCGACCTTTTTTGGAAATTTATGAAGGGTGGCACCCCCTTGGCCATGATGAAGGAGGGACATGGAACCCTATTTTCCATGTTAGAGGACTTCCAATGTTAGTATGGTTCCATTTCTCTCACTCTAGGGGAGCACCAGTCTTGCTAGAGGATAAAGGAGGATCCTCCACCTTATTTTATGGGCCAGCTCTCTTGGGATGAGGTTGGTTGTGTTTGACCCCCATGATATGGCTTCACCTTAGGATCTGATCCAAACCTTAAGGATCCATATCCTTCATTTTCTCATGGTGGTTGTGCCTCTCAAGCCTATATATTGAAGGAATTTCCAAGGTGAGGGAGGAAGTAATCACTGAGTATCATCATTTTGATATTGGAATATTCGTGCAAGGGGTTGGATGAGGAGAGATTAGAGAGGATGCTACTAAATTAATCATGGTCTGTAATTATCTATTTTTGTCTTTCCAATCAATATATACTTGGCCTATTTCCTTCCAGCTTGTGTATGTTCTCATTTTCTTGTCTATTGTTGCTCTAATATTTGTAGATAGATTTGTATTCTATAATCAAGTAGAGTAGGAGATAGTCGTTTCTCTTTGTTTTCCATTCCAGATCATAGTTTGCGCCAGGGAGTTTGAATATCAAGCTCGAGGATTGAAATATGTGAGGACAAACGTCGAAATAAGGTACATCATACTCTTTCTCTCCTTCTCGATTTGATTGTTCTAGATGATTTTAAAGGGATGTTAGTGTCCACTTGTATTGTTTCTGTCTTGGTATAGGGGTCTAGTAATCCAAGGGAAGTTTCATTTGTCCACAGAAGAAACATTTTCTAACACTTTCCATCTTGTGATTGCATAAGACATGAATGGGTTACAAAGAAGGGAGAAATCAGTAGTGCATTCCATGGACAATAGAATAAAGACAATTTCGGAATTCATAGTTTAAACTTGGAAAATTCTTCAACAAGCCAAGGGGATGCTAGCGAAAAAAAAAACCATGCCTTCCTTTCAGGAGTATATAACATTGAGTGAATAGATCTGTACAACGTTTCCCTTTAAAATATTTTACACTCTCTTTTACAGAAGTTGGCCCAAGGATTTAGACGAGGATTATTTTAAAGGAATAAGGTAGGAAGTAAAGGAAGATGAGCATGAAGAACGGCAGGAGGAACATGCATATAGCCATGTAGAGGAGGCATGCATAGAGAAAGACAAAAAAACAACCTATGATACTTCATCAAAACTAACCAATGAGGTCAATGACACTAGTGTGCTAGATGGAGAAGATGAGGTTACAATATCTTGTCCCATGTATGATGACTATGAGAAGATGTTCCAATCAGCTAATGTTAAGGATTCAACATCTCTCCCTATATATGATGTTCATGATGAGGATGGTTCAAGTGAGAATATAACACCTCATCCTATTTATGACAGGTATGATGATGTAGGCATGATTGTACCAGAATGTGACACAAATTGGGAGCTATGTGTGGAGGATGACAACAAAGGGTCTGATTCAATGGATGAGAGCATATCAGAAAAATTGTATGAGGAAGGTAGTCCACATTACATGGCATCACCTAAAGATTCAATTGATCCCTTGTGTGAAAACCCACACCATGTTGACGAAATAACATTACATGATTTGGAGAATCGATTACCAATCACAAAGGAACAAATTTTGTAGGTGTTGACGAGGATAGATGGTTCTCATAAATTTATTGAAGATCGTATGTGGAAAACCCGGATGGAGGAGAGGCAAAAGGGAATTGTAGATGGAGTCACTAGTACCCAATTGCGCATCATAAAAGAGACACTAGAGTAGATGAAATCTGATTACTTGCAATTGTTCATGGATAAGGAAATTGCTCTTAAGTTTGTTGAAGACAAGGAAAGGGAGATTGAGGATCTTTGTTACCATATTAGTTTAGCATGCTCTTCATCGTTGACAACAACAAAAACTCCATCATATTTGGCTACAGTGACACATGAGGTCATGAGTGGCACTCATGATCTGAAGGAGGAGCCTCTTGTGACGATTATGCACGAGGAGCATTCAGAGTTGCAGATGTTTTATGAGAGGCTTGACAAAAAGGGCTTTTGTCATGCACCTATTTTTCATTGCAGGGATCATGAGTCATTCCTTTTTTATCGAGGCTTAGCTACAAGGAGGTAGTTGAGAAAATTACATAAGGATCATCCAGTATAGAAGTATATGCACTAGTTGATTAGGGGATTGAATATAGGATATTTGTGGATACATCACTTTGAGATCCAGGTTCAGTTGATACAGTGGCACATATAGGATACAGGGTGGTACATGATGATACAATGGTATGCAGTAGTATAAAACAATATACAGTGGTGTATGGTGGTGTACAATGGGTTTTGGGGATGTTTCCCTTAGGAAGACCTTCAGATTGAGACCTCACACATATCATTTATTTTGGTTCACCCAAGATCAATGAGTGGATATACAAGCTTCATGGAGAGGAATATTCCTTGGATATTAATCTTCGATTGGGATATCATCAGAGAAGGGACAGAGAGTAGGATACATGTAGGATTGGTCTCAGATGTTACCTTGATTTCTTGGTCATGTCATTGGGGTTGGCCAATGTACCTGACACGTTCTAGTCTTACAAGCAGTGGTCGTGGCATATAATGCTACTTTCTGATGCCAACAGTATATTGAGAAAGACATGGAGGGTTCACATGATTCAATGGGGTGAGGCAGGCAAGATTATAGCCATGATAGAGTTCTTTCATTTGGGCTATGTGGTCGTAGAAAATGAGGATATCTAGATTGTAGTGGATCAGTTCACAAATATTTTAGCTGACAGAGTGGTGGATGGAATTATCCACTACAGAGGTCGTGTTAGCACATAGAATTGTAGGGGTCAAAAAGAGTCACTTTGGTTTAGTTTATAGGTCATAGGTTTTGAGTCTTTAGGCTGTGGTCATAAACTTAGGTTTTGTTTAAAATAAGTGGAGTTATGTATAGCCTTGGTCTAGAGTCTTTGAGTTATGTAATTGTTCATCATGATAAGGTAAATAAACC
>ML836199.1:0-17256 GCA_009831015.1 Picea engelmannii
TTGAAGAAAATGAAACAATCCCAAGTGTAAGAAAGAAGGTCATATTTGTTTGAACAAGGAAAAGGATATGATAATCATCAATAGTTGGACCAATTGACCTGATCATTGTTAATGAAGGTGTAATATACATACCTTAATATAGGTCATCGTTCATACTATCCATACCGTGTAGGTCATTCTTATATCCTCATGGATTGTTCCAAATAGTTAGGGATCATTTGTATGGGATCAAATAGATTTAGGAAATTTGGAGTACAATTGGGTTCTTTAATTTTGGAGACTAGTTGAAAGCCTAAATAATGTTTTGTGAGTGGTATATATTCTGAAGCATTATCCCTTCTCAAGATTTGGACTTTTCACCATGTATATCTCGCCAAGATTTTTCAAATGGAATAATGATAAACCCAATTAGAGTTTATACATAAACATTATGGACAACATATGTTGACCTTCTATTTTCTATCTAAAATTGATTAGATGGAGTTTACTATGAAGTATTGACTAGATGAGAAGATTTATAGTTTAAGAATGGTGTGATGAGTGCATGCTATGATGGAGAAGTATTCAAGGGTAGTTTTCACACGAGAAAAATTCCACATCCCAACATGAGGGAGGATTGTCCGATGGAAGGTCTCAATCAAACCTGCTCTCATTTGGTATGGAAATCTCCACTGGTATGTGGGCTCGATTTCCTCTAACTAAATGGATTTCTCTATGAAGAGAGACGTGTTCATTTAATCTAATCTAAATCCTAAATGAAATCCTATTATTATATGCAAATGTAGTCATATTCTAACTTCTAACTACTCCTAATCTAATAGTAATAAAAAACAATTGCAGGCATATAGTTTTACTTATGGAAGCAGAAAGAATTCACATTTCTAAATAAGAAACCATACTATCATACCCATTTGCATATATATGACATTGAATGTGTCTTTGTAATTCAGTTCATAATCCATTCATAACTAGTTCCTACATAACCAATAAACAAAAATGACAAATCGCTAACATCTGTTGAAAACAATCATTCGACAATAGTGCACAATTGCATGAATAGACCATGAATTAGATTCACCCTGTATTCAATATTTTGAAAAAGTTCCTTAGATATAGGTACAAGAAAAATCCAATAGTTTTCAAATCCATCCTCAATATTGATAAAAATATACAATACCCAACTCTAGATTATCCAACCCCCCCCACCCTTATCCAGTCAAGGCAGAATTATATTTATAATATTTTTCAATCATTTCCATTCGAACCATTCCTCATTTGAAAGCTTCACATCCTCTCTTTCCCATGTGGTCACAATCGTTCCTCTTTTTGACTCTTCGCCTCCTTTTCATTCTTATCAAAGCGTGAAAAAAGAATAGTCAAATGACAATAATGAAAATATATAAATTTAGTTATATTTGAGTAAAAGATGGCACATTAGCAGTCGTATAAATCAATTAAAACACGAGAAATTTTTTATGTCAATTAAGCAATTAAAACTACTTCATATTATTCATCAAGTCTCTATATTTCCAAAAATATCTTGTTTTCCTAATTTGGCCATCAAAAACTCGAGTTATGGGCTGCAGAAAAATTCGTGGCCAATATCCAAGCAAACTTGTGTCTCCTCTTTTTCTCAGTTGTTTTTGGGAAGTTATGCTATCAATCTAGAAAAACTAAGTATTCCAACATATTTCTTACACCTCTATCTTTCCAACAAGCCAATTATTGCTCAATTTGGCCACTTGAAACTCAAGATATGGCTCCTGGAAGCGAGCATTCAACAATCATTGATCTCCCCTCCAAGTGAATCTTGATTGTTGATCTACAAACTTATTGTTTTATACCACATGCATTGTGGGAAGGGATTGCAATGGGTTTGTAATGATTTTTCCTCCCAAGGTAATTTGTATGTGAAGTTATGAGTGGTATGGAACATTGAGCCCTCGTTAATGTTGTGTTCATACATGAATCCGGAAAATGAAAATTTGAATAATAAATAAAAATTAAAATTAAAATTAAATAAATAATCCTCTATGTGCAATTCTGAAATCCTTAGGAAATTTTCTTGATGTCTAATGTCTAATTCAAATATCCTGATGGAAATAAACCCAATGGTAATTTCTCAATTGTGAAATATTGATGGTTGAGGAATTTCCATGAACATGAAATATGCCAACCCCAATGGTTAATGTCTGATAGTAATAAACTTGATGGTAAAAGTTCAAAAGTGAAATGTTTGATATCATAAAGTCTAATATTAAATGTCCCAATAGGTGATGTCTCGATAGGTGAATGTCACAATAGTGAAACCCCTGATGGTGTAATGTTTGATGTTCAAAGTCCGATCGGATCAAGAAATTTATCATGCATGAAATGTGAAGTGTTGCATGTCAACTCAATGCTAATGGTCGATGGGATTTTCCATAATTCAAACGATGGAATAATAATATTAATAATAAATGAAATACAAATTCAAGCTTCGAGGAATTAAAAAAAAACATGATTGTGAAATGTCAGGGATGCAAATTCGAAATAAAAACCAAAATAAAAATAAAATGAAAATTTGGGATTAAAAGAAAATAAATAAATAAAATGTGCATGCCCATGTATACAAAAGGAATTTTGGAAATCCGAAAAAAATTAAAAAAAAAAATAATAATAATAATAATAAAAAATAAATAAATAAAAAATAAAAACATGAAAGTGAAATGTTTGGATGTCCATATTTCAGATGGGTAAGGAGAAATTAGATTGATTATAGAAAAGTTGCATCCATATCAATGTTCAACCATGGATCAGGGTTTTGGTTTTGGATCAATGTTTTGACAACGTATCAAGGTTCCACATCTAGATCAAGGTTCTGACTATGGATCAAGGTTCCAAACCTAGAAATCTAAGAAATTTGAAAAAGGTATATTATAAGAAGTTCAGATGTCCAGAATAAAATTAATGTGACAATTAAATTGAAATTTTGAATACAGATATTGAAAATTCAACAATGGCTAGGCTAAATGAGATTAGATTCTAGATAAATAAAATAATTACAATTATGAATGAAAATCGAATTCTAGGTAAGACAACCAACATGGAGTGAATGGGTAATGTGACTTCAAGGTGCCATCAGTAGAGGTCATGAATCCACATCCGACATCTAGGTTGGAAAGAAAAATACTTGTATGATGAAAACTCTGGATGTTCGTATGTGGAATCATGACCTATGTTGATGGAACCTTGAAGTCACATTACCCATTTGTTGCATGTCGCTTGTCTCACCCGAAGCCCAAATTGTCATTCGTAAGTGTAACTATTTTGTTTATCCAAAATTTGGTCTCATTCGACCTAGACATTGTTGAATTTTCAATACACATATCTAAGATTTCAATTTAATTTTCTCATTAATTTTATTTTGTACATTCAGACTTCTCATAATATACATTTTTCAAATTTCCCAAAATTTCAGGTTTGGAACCTTGATTTGTAGTCAAAACCTTGATCTAGATGCGGAACCTCGATATGTTGTTGAAATATTGATCTATAGTCAGAACCTTGATCTGGATCCAACTTTTCTTTAATCATTCTCATTTCTACTTACCCATCCAGAATCTGGACATTTCACTTTCATGTTTTTTTTTTTGGATTTCTGAATTTTCTTTCGTATATATGGGCATGTACATTTTCTTTTTAATCATGAATTTGCATTTTATTTTTATTTATTTTTATGTTTATTTCATATTTTGGTTTTTTATTTATTTTATTTTGAATTTGCATCCCTAACATTTCACAATCGTGTTTTTTTTTTTAATTTCCCTAAGCCTGAATTTGTATTTATTATTATTATTATTATTATTTTATATTGTTTTTATTTCATTTATTATTATTTTTATTATTCCATCATTTGACTTCTAAACAATCCCATCAGCCATCATACATCGGTTTGATATGAAACACTTCACATTTCATGCATGGTATGGGAAATTACCATTGAGTTTTTACCATCAGGACATTTGCATCGGACATTAGACATCGAGAAATTTTCCCATCCCATCAAATCTTGACCATTGGGTTTCTACCATCGAAACATTTTCATCGAACATTAGAAATCAAGAAATTTTCCCAAAGATTTCAGAATTGCATGTACGTGTTTATTTTTTATTTATCTAATTTATTTTATTTTGATTTAGTTTTTCTATTTTTGTTTATTTTTATTTCTTATTTAATTTTTTATTTTCTAGATTCGGGTATGAACATTGCATGGGATAAATGTTCCATACCTCTCATAACTTCACATACAAAGTACCTTGGGAAGTAAAAACATTATAAACCCATTGCAAGCCCTTTCGACTATGGATGTGGTATAAAACAATAAATTTGTAGATCAACGTTCAAGATTGAATTAGAGGGGAGATCAACGGTTGTTGAGTGCTCACTTCGGAAGCCATATATTGTGTTTCAGGTGGCCAAATTGAGCAAGAAAAGGCTCATTGGAAAGATAGAGGTGTAAGGAACATGTTGGAAGAATTATTATGTCCATACTAATAGTAGAAATGCTTGTAAAAAAATATAAAAGATGGGACATGATTTTGCTCGGATATTCACCATGAATTTTCCGCAGCCCATAACTCGAGTTTCAATGGCTAAATAAGGAAAAAAATAACATGTTGGAAACATAGAAACTTGAGGAATAATATAAATTAGATTTTATTTCTTAATTTCATTAAAATTTTCTTGGATTTTAATTGATTTATAGAACTATTAATGTCTCATCTTTTACTCAAATATAACTAAATTTATATATTTTCATTATTGTCGTTTGACTATTTTTTTTTCACACTTTAATAGGAACACGGAGGAGGAAAAGAGTACAAAAAAGGAATGGTTGTAACCACACAGGAAATAAAAGGATATAAATATTCCAAATGAGGAACGATTCTAGGGACAATGACTGGAAAATATTGTAAATTTAATTCCACCTTGAGTGGAGAGGGGGAGGGACTAGATAACCCATAATTGGGTCTTGTATATTTTTATCAATATTGAGGACACATTTGAAATCTGCTGACTTTTTCTTGTACCTCTATCTGAGGAAATATTTATAAATATTGAATACATAGGGAAGCTAATTCATGGTCTATTCGTGCAATTGTGCACTATTGTCGATTGATTGTTTTCTACAAATGTTAGCAATTTTTCATTTATGTCAATTGGTTTTGTAGAAAATGATTATGAATTCAATTGCAGGGATATATTCAATGTCATCTATATGCATATGCGTATGCTTGTATGGTTTCTTGTTGAGAAATATGAATTTGTTCTATCTCCATAAGTAAAACTATATTCCTTCAATCGATGTTTGTTACTATTAGATTAGGAGTAGTTGGAATAGGATTGCATTTGCATAGCATACTAGGATTGCATTTAAGATTTAGATTAGGCTAAATGAACAAGTCTCTCTTTGGAGAGAAATCCGTTTGGTTAGTGACAACCAAGCCCACATACCAGTGGAGATTGTCATACCAAACGAGAGAAAATCTGATTGGAACTTTCCATCGAGCAATACTCCCTCGTGTTGGCATGGGGAATTTTGACCGCATAAAAAAAATGGCACTTTAAGGAGGGTCAGATGACAAGATAACTCTGTGGAATATTTCTTGTTAATTGTTTTTAATTATCAATGGCTCCTTCCAAAAACCCTATATGAATATGTATTTCTGATTTTGTATCTTGTACCACTCCTAGAAAGATAGTTGATCTCTTGTTAAAAATTAAATTTGATGGTGAGAGAGACATTTGTGTCTGAACGTATCATTCATTTCCTTTTTAGTTTTTTTTCTCATAAAATTACTTATGAATATTTCATATGCAAGTTGTTCACTCTTACTTTTGAAGGCCAACTTAAAACTTGGCCTGAGACTTTTCCAGCTACCTCTATTCACACATGGGAACAATTTTTGTGAGAATTTTTGCATGCTTTTGAAAATTATGATTATGGTGAATTGTGTAAAGAAATGTTAGAGCTTAGGAAAGAAAAATATGAATCTTTAGAAGACTTTTATTTAAGGTTTATGCATATTTTCTATAAATTTCATTTGGAAAATATGCCCTCTGTCATTAAATGGTTTCCATATCTAATTTCTCTTTCTAATGAACAAGATCGGTTAATGAGAGAAGAATCAAAATCATGCCTTGATGTCAATTTACATGTTGATTTGGATTCACATGAAAATGATGAGGATACTAATGATTTGGTTGAGCATCATATGTTTGGAGTTTTCTTCACTCTAGGGGATATATATATATATATTAGAGATAATGTGTTATTTTGGAATAAGTATATGTATCCTCCCACCATTCCATTCCCCTAGTCTTCCCTAGTGATAAAAAATAAACCTCTTGTGTAGTCAACTTGAGCTCTAATATTTCTATAGTTGACACATAGGAAGGATTTCCTATTGACAATGAGACACTTTAGTTTACATTGATGGTTATGTCAGGTTTTCATTGTCCTATTTTATCTTTTCCATCAAAGGAAATGGAGGAGGAATATATAGATAAAGTTGAATAAAGTTCTCATGTGCCTGAAAAATCTAACAGACACCTCAAGAATTGAGTAGATCGAGTCTAAAATTTTTATTCATGATTGTGTTCTAGAACAGTCTTTTGTTAGTCTAACTAAGGAAATTCAAGAAGAACATCTTGGGGTCGCCATCATAGATATTTCTACTGATTGTCTACCTAAGACAATTATTGACCCCTCTTACTTTGAAAATTATTTTGATTTTCTCTCATCTCTATCTGTTAGCAATGAACATGAATTTTTTTTGGATAATTTTTTATGTTCATACTTCCCAGTATATAAAAATAAAAATGTTTTTCAGACAACTAAAGAGGAAAATATGGACACATAAGACATGATAGTTAAACACTCTACATCTTTCCAAGAAGAGGAGAATAATGTTAAGGAATAAGGTTTTGATTGTGAAATAATTCCTAGTGTGGAACTTATCAATTCATAATTAAAACCAATCATGAATGTGCTTAAGGAAGAAGAGATACCATTCAAAGATGTTTCTTTTGAAAATGTCTCTTTTTCAAGAGAGAGATTTCATTTCCCTACTTCTTATACTTATTATTTTTTGTATCCTGGTATTTTTAATGGTTTGATTATGCAGGAATTCACCCATGATCCTATTCAAGTAAATTATGCAAGGCCAAACCCTTATGTGGTACTCGATGGTGGTAATTTACATGTAGAATATAGAGAGGATGAGACCTCTTCCCTTGAACTTATTAGTTTTCTACCTTATCAACCTTTTACATGGGATGAAGGAACTGTTGTAACAAACATATGTCAAATTGTTTCTTCTTTTGATTCAAATGCAATCATGATTAATAGAGACTCTCGTTGTTCAAGTAATCAATTGGTTGAGATTGAGGCTAATACATGTGATGAAACAAATGATATAAGTGGCTACCTCCATGGTACTAATATTATACCTTGTATAGTGGTGGAGGATAGTCCATGTACATTATTTGATCCCATTAATTCATGTCAAGTTGTTGGTTATTTAAAATATGAGCCAGGGGAGGCTTGTCAAGAAAATGGGGAACTTTGGTTTGAACCGATTGTTATGTGAGGTTCTCATTATTTTTCTTTCTCTTATGGAATTAAGGATAACATCAGGACTAAGACACTTTACTAAGGTACTAGTCATGATTATTTAATGTATGGTTCTCATCATGTATGCCACACGTTTTTGAATTCCCTCCAATATTTGTATGATGATCATTGTAAAATTATTTTAAGATAGAATTGAAGCGTGTTTAACGAATCTTACATATCTATGTGTCCCATGAATTATAACATCGGCATCTTTCGCATCATGTGTAGATCTTTACCTGATTTAATTATTCCTATTTTGGGTATCTTACTACTCCAATTTATGTTGTTTTTTATGAATGTGTGCTTGCGGATTTGGATTTATATGGATGGATACATTGGAATTATGATTTGACATAGTTCATTTTCATCTAATGTAGTGTAGGATAGAATTAGGATAGAATAATTTAGTTTATTTTCTTTGTATAATTTTATTTTTTTTTATAGTGCGTTGACTTTGGTTTTCAATAAATTCAGTTGTAAAGAAAAGAGAAAAATTAGTTATTCTTATAGGTAAGGATACATTTTTCTCTTTCCAAGATGTATCCAATGAAAAAATACCCTTGACTAATCTTTATTCTAATAAACTACAGTTGTAGATTATTTTCTTTTTAATTTGTTAGTGTAGTCTAATCTTATTTTTTTTTGTCTCTAGTTAGTTTTCTTTTTTCCTTTTATCATTTTAGTAAAAGTTACTTGTTGGTTGAAAAAAACAGAATTTATTAAATGAGATAGAAAGAAATGAATAGCTTGCATGCTAATATTTTTTCTTGGAAGAATTTGTGCAAAATTATTGTTGACCAAAGGAAGCATTTAATCATTTACATTATGAAAAGGAAGCATTTAATCATTTAATTTTCAAATTTTAATCATTTAAATGTTCTATATAAATTTGTAATCATAGCCTATAAAATTACACCTTTAAAGTTTTCATATTATGCCTCCTTATGGACAGAATGTCATTCCAAGTAATGAAAAGGAATCTTTAAAAATGAATAAAACTTTACAGTTCCCTTTTGTTATGAAAATGAACACTTAAGGATTTCCAATTCGATATCTCCATATTAATTGAATTCTGGTTGGAAAGATCTTTATTGGTTGGATTGACTTCCCTTTTGTTATGAAAATGAACACTTAAGGATTTCCATTTTCATATCTCCATATTAATTGAATTATGGTTGGAAAGATCTTTATTGGTTGGATTGACTTTGAGTTTTGATTTTGTTGTCTTGTACACAATTAATGAAAGTTTCAGAATTAAAATTTTTTCAATATTAGATCAATACAACTCCAATCTCTTTTAATGTCTTTAAATGATCATTCGTCTATATGTTTGGAGTTACTTTGATGACTATATTACCTTTTAGTTCGTTTAATTATTTTCAACCAACATGTTTTAATATAGACTTAGCATAGTGGAACTTAGTTGAGTTTTCTTTCTAGTTGTTTGCTTTGATTAGTTTTAGTTTTAGTTTCCATCTATAAATAATATTATTTTTTGATCAAGTCAACCATTTAATGATGAATTTTTCTATCAATCTATAGTATCTTGCTTAATTCGAGTTTCTTCTAAGTAGGTTTTTTTAACTAGTAGAAAAAAACATTCTTCCCTACAAACTAAAAAGATGTTTAGACAGCCACTTAGGACATTGTTTCTCTATAAATGTTTCTAATGAGATGTCTTTGAGAACATTTTTGAGAATCAAACATATTATTCACAAAATTCATTAAATGACTAAATATTTAATCCTAGTCCTATTGATCAATATGATTTTAGACTTGATATTTACTATAACCTTGTTGGGAATCATCTCTCCATCCTTTGAAATTGATGATTTTGAGTCACTTTGGTTACATTTTTTAATAATATAATTATTACCATGGCATAATATTGTTCTCTTAGTTCATCACATAGGTATTTCGAACTCATTTGGATGCTTGGAATTAACAATCATCTTTAATAACAAAGAGGTAGTGAATACCTTGGAGGTATCAATGCAATTTCTAAGATTGTAGGTCTTAAGCTTTCAATATCTTATTTTACCAACACCTTAGCCATGATAGTATGTTTTGATTTATGATTCCAATAAATTCATGAGTACATGATATGCTTCTCTTCTCGAATGTAACTCATGAATTTATTGGAATGTATGTTTTTTTTTTAGCATTTCATGAATTTGAATTGATAGTACCAAAAAAAGATTAAGTTTATTCATAACCTAGAAGGAAAATCCTATATGGGTCAGCTGGAATAAGGATTTTTATTTAATATTAGTTTACTTGATCTCCCCTTCTCATGATATTGTTGGTTTTGATTTATGTATTATGTACTTAGTTCTTTTGTTTGGACATTAATTTGTTTGGAAGCATATCTAGTAGAGAAGCAAGATGCACAGTGGTTCTTTTGTTTGGACATTAATTTGTTTGGAATCATATCCAGTAGAGAAGCAAGATGCACACTCATAAGCTAAGACATTTATTTTTTGTATGTTATGTGATATTTAAGCCTAGAAAATGAAACTTTTAACTTGTCTTCTTATCACACTCTAGGAACTTTATAATATGAGTCTCGAGGATTTCTCCATCATGACAAGCATCAACTCATCACTTATTAGAAATCAAATTATAATCATCTAACTCAATTATGGTTTCTAATATTATCTCTTCATTCACTTATGATGGGAGAATCACTCAATCTACATTCTTCTCTTGAATTATTTGTACTTTATCAAGATTGTCCTAATTGCTTCCATATCCAAAGTAATTTTCTCTTTCCATTTAGAAGGATGAAGATAATAATAAGAATATTTGAAATTATTATCATTAATGTTAAGAGGAAATAGATACATTGGTGAGTGATGTTGGTGGAGATTTTGAATCAAATATTCATTGAATATCTTATCTTTTGTGCATCACAAGGGATTGGTTCTAACAGGTATCAGTAGAAGATGGGTTGATTGATAAGTTGTAATTAAATTTATATGCTTCTACGTGTTTAATTTAATTGAGTCTTATGATGAACAATTTCAGGAACAAGAGTATGTGTCCGAAGATTATAATATTATATCAAGCAACGACACTGAGACTCTTGTTCAAGGAAATATGGTGGGTAAGAAATCAATGTTTATTTCTCAAAAGGAATGCATTTAGAATTTATATTAGTTTACAAGAACAAGTCTCTCTTCGGAGAGAAATCCATTTAGTTAGCAGCAATCAAACCCACATAATGTTGGATATTTTTATGCCAAATGAGACCAGGTCTAATTGGGACTTGCGATCGAGCAATCCTCCCTCATGTTGTCATGGGGAATTTCTCTTGCATTAATAGGTAGCTAGTTTATTAAGTACAAGTGTCAATAGAGGACATGTCTATGTAGTATCTTTGATGAGATCTTGTTGACTAGATAATTGTTGATGGTTACCAAGTGGTTTATAGTTTTATAACTAAATGTATAAGGTACTAGTCAAAACACTGCATGTAGTGGAACTATTTTGGTAACTAAATACTAGAAGTATTCAGACATACCACAACTAACTCTTGGTAAAGGGCCTACTAAAAGGAGAACTACAAAAAATTCCTAAGTTACATTGTTCAAGAGATAAAAGGATTATCATGAAAATCAAATGACTAGATGAGAAATTCGATCAAGAGATATTGATCAACTATGGAGATTTTTTGTAGACTAGAGTAGAAGAAAGTTGTTTGAGGAAAAGATAAACCTCAAATTTGTTTTCTAGGAAAACAAGCATTATAAATGAAACCATGTGGATGTGGAATCCCAAGGGTTGTGAAAAATCACAAATGCAAATATTCATTGGTTGACAATTCTCTAAAATTGGTAGTAAAAGGAGTTTAATCCCCTCTAGATTTGTCCTTAAAAATATTCATGTACTACATATGCATTCTATTATGTATGGTTACTATTATAATTTTCATTTATATGATTAAAGAACATGGTTCAAAGAATATATTTTGAGTTCCATTAGGTAATTTCGACTTTCCCACTAGATACAAATCGTAAGCCTTCAAAAAATATTACATAATATCAAGAAATACCTATAAAGGATTTAGTTTCATCTAAATTCTTTGGATTATGCCACCCAATGTTATCTTCAATATTTTGAAGATCCACTATAATTCCTCTTTTTATAGGTGGCATGGCCCAATAATTCACTTCATTTCTATTAAAATTCATACTTTATAGATGGCATGGCCCAATAATTCAATTCCTTTCTATTAAAATTCATACTTTGTTATATTTTTTTACAACTTATGTTCTCTTATAACTTGTATAGGAAGATACATAATGTATCAATGCTATTCTTTAAAAAAATTATATATTAAAATTTCATAATGGATAATAATTTTTTTAACCATTATTATAAAAAAAATATTCACCAAAAACATAAAATTAATAAGTTTAATCAATTCCAATGGAATTACTATGAACTCATTCTCCTATTGAATTTCAATATCATCCTTATAACTTAATATATAATGCTTTAATATTATAATTATATTAACGAAGCCCCCCGGGATTAGATTTGCATTCCTTCCTTACTCAATGATAATGATATGGCAAGGAAGGATACCATCTAGATTAATGGATATTCGAAGGCTCGAGTGCTTGTGTTCTCGAGATTCTAAGCCTCATTTGGGTATGCTCGTGTAAGTAGACTAATGTTCGAAATAGATCACGGGTCCAATCTTTCTAACCATTTAGAATTGAGAAAAAGGGAAATAAAGTTGTATTTTCCCACCTAAAAAGTTTCCAATGACTAATTTCTTGCTTAAAACAAACTTTGGATTTACCTTTCATGCCTATTAGACGGCACTAGATAATAACTCTTTCTCTATTGTAAAAATGGGTGCAATGTAAACGTCTATGACTTATAGATTAACATATGTAAAGAATAGAAAAATACTTTGCAAATAAATTTTATTCTAGTAACTAAACATTTTGAAAAAAATTGTTTTCTTTGGTATGTTTTGTGTCTATGTGTATAGCGTTTAGTTTAAACATTTTAATTTTTAATTTTTTCTGTGTATGTTTTTCTAATAAGTTTTGTTCAAAATTTATTTAGAAATTTAGAAGGATATTTGGAATTATAGTTTTTAATGTTGAGATTGCATAATTTGAGTGTTTTAGATGTTTTTTTAGGGAGATGAATCGATTTATGCATTTAAAGATGTTTTTTAGGGAGATGAATCGATTTATGCATTTAAAAATGTAATTTCAAGCAATGAAAAATTGTTATTTCACTAACAATTGTATAGCTAGATTTAAAAAACATAGAACATTTGGACATATCTATTTATATAGACCTTGCAAAATAGTTACTTCTCACTTTTACAAACTTGTTAGCTTAAAGTGTGAAATTTTCACTCTTCGCTTTCTTCACAAACCATAATAAATGAATGAAGACGTTGAACTTGACTATTGTCAATAATCTTGTCAACCCTTTGATTTAATCGGAACAATTTTCCTTAAGTTATCTTTTTGAGATAGTCCTTCCAAGATTGTTTCTTTCCCCATTAGAAAATAATAAAGTTTTCTCTCAAAATAATTTATCGCTATTTTTTACAAGGAAACTTGTAAAAATATTTATACGCTATATTCTACTTCTTATTCTAATATGATGGTTGATATTTAGTTCAATTTGAGCCATAAATGGCTCACATCATACAAGTTGATTCAATATGCAATCTCTAAATAACTTTAAATCATAGTTAAGTTTATAAATTAGTTGTAAATATTTACATATATGAAATTTATTGATTGTACTCAATCTGTGATTTCATCTTTCTTCTTTACATTTATGATATTTTTCTTATGGCAAGGTCTCTTTGTTCTAAAAAGGAAACTAATAATTTTCAATGATTTTTGTTCTAGCATGATATGACAATAAAAACTAACAAAACAAAGTTTATGACTCTCAAATCCAAAAAGATTGCTTGCACTAATTTTGTGTATGATAATAATAACTTAAACAAAGTTAATTCATACAAATATCTTGTAGTTGACCTTAATCACAAGCTTAACTAGAATGATAGTATCGAGAAAAGGATTAATGGAGGGTGGAAAGTGTATTTTTGTCTTGAAAACAATTGTGAATAAATTGACTTATGGATGTAGGAAAAAACAATTTCCTCTTTGAGACTCTTGTGATTCTTGTGATCTTATATGGATGTGAAGTTTATGGCTACAACATCTTTAAAGAATCATGGAGAAAGATTGATAAAATCCATAATCGTTTAATAATTTATAATCATAGAATTAAAAGCAATACACCCTATCATATCCTCCTCATAATAGTGGGTCTTCCCCCATTCATAGTATGTTTATCACTAGGTACCTAATGTACAAGCACAAGACAACTAACATGAAAGAGAAAATGCATTCTAATATTGCTCCAAACTCCATTCAAAACCACCTATGACTTGATAGGAGTTGACATAAAGATGTCAAGTCTCAGCTCAATCATCGATATCATTAAAAATAATATTACATCTAAAATTAAGGAGAAAATGTTGTGTAATAAAGAATTAGAGGATAAGAAAAAATCAAAATAATATAAAGAGGTCATTTGATGTAGGAGCATCACTGGAAAGTGCATGGATCAAGACCTACCAGCATCTGGGAATTGGTACGAAACCTCAACGTTGGCGGATATGGCAGATATTTTGAAGACCGTCCTAACTCGGCGTTGGGAAAATCTTTGAAGGCATGCTTGAGTGATCGTGATCGAAGTGGGAGTTTCCTCTCCGGCTTTGGAATGCGACTACACTAGAATAAGTTGTCAGGATAAGTTTTGATGTAGACAAGTAGTCAGGGGAAACCCTAAGAGACCTCTGAGATAAATAGAGGATTTGTATGCCCAAATGAGGCTAGAAGTGAAGGGAAGAAAACAAGATAGAAGTGAGTAGGAGTTTTCAGAGTTTTTCAGTTTTTCATTGTTCATTTACAGTTGTAACCATTTTCATTTTGGAATATAACAGAGGAAAATTGACCCAATGCATGGGGTGGACATTGTTTTCAATTCCTTGTTATTTTGTTTTCTAATGAATGAATGAAATCCATTATGAATAGATGGAACTATGAATGTTAGGATAAGTTTCAATTATTTCTCTTCTGTTGAGTGGTGCAAGGTGTGCACATAGAACACAAGGAGTGCATTAATGGGATCTATTTCGATTCTGAAGCTCAGAAGAGATAGCACGAAAATTTTCATTTGCAAGGAGTGAAAAGAGACTGGTGCAAGGCGTGCATAGTCGTCCGCAAGAATTTGAACCTTGCGTAAAGATCTGGTGCAAGGAGTGCACAGATCCGAGATTCAACTAGGCATCAGGAGACTTTGCAAGAAGTCGAAGAACCAAAAAAAGAGAACGTCAAGAGGGAAAGAGGAATTTATATCTGAGAAATACTTCGGATCTGAGTTATCGAAATCCCTAAATCGTAACCAGTGCGTGAAAAGTCGAAGTCTTCACAAGACCAAGCTCAAGAGGAATAAAAATTTTCATAAGTGTTAACGAGATCCAAGAAACAAATTCGCAGGAAGGACAAAGGTCGAAGCCTTTGAATCCTTCGAAAATATTCTAAGCCTGAAGAAAGCGTAAGCTCAAGGGGAAAGATCTGGATCGTCTAATCAGCGTCCAGACAACGAGGAGTAAGCACAGAGGAGGAAGGATCTTAGTCGTTTGGTCTGAGCATAAAAGAATCGTAGTCGTCCAATCAAGGCAAAGTGCACTAACAATAAGCTTTGAAAGTACACATGAGGAGCAAGGTTACGAAATTCCAAAATCATCGGAACTGTCCACCAAAGGGGACACATGGAAAAAGATAAGCATTTCGCTGACTTGTGACTCAGAGAAGTCAAAGGAATAATCATAATAACTCGCAAATCATGAAATCACGATTTGATCTGAGTCGTTGGATCAAGGAAGGGATATGGACCGTTGATTTCCCAAGGAGATATCGGGAGTTTAGATATCGAGAGGAGGGAGGTGAGCGGTCCTCCAACTTCATGAAGCACAAAGTCCCGATACGCAAAATCACGAAGTGCTCGAGGGATTGGCCCAAAGTCATAACGAGGGGTCATATCGTTGAAGGTTAAGGGAGGAGCTAACACACGCTAGGCCCCACTTCAGGATTTTGAGAATCAGAGATTCAGGGTTGGTGTAGATACAACCACCCAACACGTGAAGTCACAAAGCACTTGTTGGTTAGGCAAGTGGTCACAGTCATGGTCACGTAAAGGAAAGGTCTTAACCAGAGAAGATCTAGTGCTCGTTTGGCGTTAAGGTTTAAACAACGCTCAGGAGAGGGCCCACAGGTCTCATACGACCTGCGTATTTGGAGAAAGGACCTGTGTAAGTGAATTTGGGGTCTAGCAAAGACCCAAAGAGTCAATCAGACTCAATTTCTTGACCGATCCTAGACTAGGAGGTCACACAACCCTTAGGAAATAAGGGGGGACTGCATCATCATTAACCCCCATTTGGAAGATCAAAATTATCTTTTTATTATAACTAACATAAAGAATAAAGTAAGCATTGCTAAAATAAAAACAAACTCTCACAACATATAGTAAAACACAACATTGGACAATTCCTAAAATATCATGGGATAAAAGAATTTGTCATTTTTGTGATACTAAGAAGGTGGAGGATGAAAATTATGTTCTCTTAAAATGTAGTATGTACACCAACATTAAATCTCAATTTCAAAATATTTGTAACAATACCAACCATATTAACCTTTTAATTTATAAATATAAGAAAAAATCTCTGAAATTATCCTAAAAACAATAGATAATCATCTTAATTATTAATCTCATCTCATTTATACACTTATCATTCAACTCTAAATATCTTATCTCTTATCCAAAGAATATTCATCTCCCTTATAAACATATATTCTTATTCTAAAATAAGAAACAAAATATCAATTATACAAAATTCCTATGACTAATAAAAAACCAAACCATATATCCTCAAAGGGAATCGTGTACATCACCATACAAGAATTGTCCTTTAGTAAGAAAGCCAACTTCATCATAAACTGATGAGATGGCGGGGATAAATAAACAAATATCCTTCACAATTACCCTTCTAGACTTTCTCAAACTATCATGTCATGCTCCATCCTCAAAATTTCACCGAAAGGACTAACCGCTTGAATTTTTCAAAAGGATATATCCTATATAGGATTAATTGGAATTATAGCATTGAGAAAAGGATTATTGGGGGATGGAAAGCTTATTATGGGCTTGAAAACAATTGTAAATCAACTGATCTTTGGAGTTGGGACAAGAAGAAACTCCTCTTTGAGACTCGTGTTACACTTGTTATTCTTTATGGATGTGAAGTCTGGGGCTATAGTATCTCTCGTGAATCCTGGAGAAAGATAGAGAAAATACAAAAGAATTTTATAACCTATAATCTCAAAATTAAAGGAAATACTCCCTATCCCATCCTCCTCATAGAAACAAACCTCTCCCCCATTGAGAGCATGGCTATGACTAGACTCCTAATGTATAAGAACAAGTTAAACAACATGTAAGACAAGAGGCTACCTAAAATTGCTTCAAATTCAAGT
>ML836199.1:17356-64718 GCA_009831015.1 Picea engelmannii
AGGTGAAAAATCTCTGTGTAATGTTTGTGTTTGCCATTGTATCTTTTATGTTCTTTTCTGAATATAAGTTTGCAGTAGATATTGTACAAGGTTAGAATTTACAGAGCCTATATGTCAATTAAAGGTTGGAGAGCCTAGTATTGTGATATGTATGGACACCTGTATTTTGTTTGTTTTGGGTGAAGATCACATATTGATTAATATGGCTAAGGGTTGAACTATGTATTACGTACATTGAAATAATTAATAAAAATAATAATCGTTGGTTGCAATATGAGAAGAATAGTAGCATGGGGGGTTATGATTTCACAAGAGAGGGGGGTAAATGGGGATCTAAAGGGAAACCCATGTTATTTTCTTGAGTTAATGTGCCATTATCAAATAATCCTCCCTTTAACTTCTTAGACACTCAATTGTAGAATTCATGTAAGAGGGTGGGTGTGACAAGTCACATTCCTTAGTTATTGAGCACATGGGGATGAAGTACAATCATCTTTGTGGTGGGAGAGAGCCAAGAAAGAAAGGGAGAAGAAGAAAATCCATATGAAAAAAGGGAGTTTTACATGTTGAGCAGCAAGAGAGGAGCTAAGTGTTGGGGGAGAGCATGAGCCATGTTGTGCTTGAAGACAACCATTATTGTGTTGTGTTTATGCTGAAATTGTGACAAGTGTTCCTATAAAAATGAGCTATGATCCTGTGGAGCATTTCTTGTTGAGGAAATGGCTCAAGATCCTTATGAAGGCTACTGGGAACACTCCTAGAACAACTGAGAGTTTCTAGAGTTAGATTCTTGACCAACCGAGTGCATTGGATCCCTAGAGGGAACTTGGAAACTCCGAGGGACTTGTGTAGTCCAGGGGGTCCCATTCCTTGGGTTGTGTGGGTTGTGGGGTGGTGGACTGAGACTATTGTTGGAGTAGAACCTAGGTTTTGGGCTGCTAAATGTGAAGAGTGGACAACCAAGAGGGTCATGTCTCCTTGTGGACTTATGGCCTCAACTCGGGGGTGGCTTTCTCTTGAGAGAAAATGAACATCAAGCCTATGGCTAGAAGGAATGTCCTTTGTCTAATTGATTATTTTTTAAATAGATAAGTCTTTTGTTATGTTTATTATGTTGTATAAATGGTTTTATATAAATATTGTTTTGTTTGAACAATTGTATTTGTGTTTTAAAATATGCTCTTAAATACATATTAAATTATACGCTGGTGCACATTAATTTATTTTATATATATGAAGTGTTTTCAGTTGATCATAATTGACGTCTCCAAGAGAGCAGATCTTATCAACACACAAACCTTGCACTATAAACACTTTATAAGACGCTAGAACCCAGCTCATAAATAAACATCATTGATCTACGTTGTAGTGAACTTCCTTCCAAATTTTGCAAGTGTTTCTATTGAACTTGTTTGTAAATTTTCCATAAACTTTGTAGGCAATCTATAACCATGTGTTCAATCGATATGTTAACAAGAACATGAAGAAAGGAAGAATCCCAATAAAAAGATGGAATAAAGAATGGAGTCTTGATGGTTAAACCACTTTTCTTTGTTTGGTTTGCCTTCATGTTTAGTTGTCCAAAGTCAACTTTGGAAGTTGGAATTAGGGTTGAAATTTTAAAATTGGAAAGCTTATTAAATTTGATGGTTTTGAATATTATAATGTTAATATTAATCAAATTACACTAGTTATATTTGATAGTTGTGTAAAGTCAATTTTGAAAATTAAAATCGAGGGTGAAATTTTAAAATTAGAAAACTCATCAAATTTGATTAACTCTAACTGTATTTGATGGGAAAATTGTTCGGTCAAATTTCAGCCCTGGACAGAATGCAAAATATGTCATTGATGGGCAAATTGTCCCATCAAATTTCAACCCTGGGCAGAATGCAAAATATTCCACTCATAACATAACAACGACATTACACTAACTGTATTTGATGAGCAAATTGTCCTGTAAAATTTCATCCCTGGACAGAATGCAAAATATTCCACTCATAACACATCATAGGAGATAATAAATAGCTACATGTATAATATATGATTTGAGGAAAAATACTATGATTTCTCAACCTTGGGATATAATTAGTGTTATTGAAACATGGTGATTGATTTAAGATGACAAAATCACTGAAAATTTATTGAGGTTATTTTCTATTAATTATTTTTAGGACATAAAAATATATTATTGAAATAATGATAATTAATAAACAATTAGTTAAGTAAGTTTTAATGTTGTTGTAGATAGTATCAAATATATATCAAAAAAATAATCAGAACATATATATATACCAATCGTCACAGCATTAAAACCTCTACAACAAACTGTTTTTTGATTGCCCCACCAAAATTCCCTTCTTACATTCCCTTTCCCCGCTTCCGGGTATACAGTTAAATCATATAATTGAACCTGGTACTCCACAGGCGAAGCGGGAAACCCAATTGCGAGATTGAAGGAAAAGAGCAGCGGGAAGATTGTGCGATTCTTCAGGTTGGAACGGAACAGAATCTGGAGCAACGTACTAATATCCAAGCGAACTACGACATGTTACAAGCATTTATACAATAGCAATTGAAATAAAAAACTATTGACCGAAGCGAGTTCTGCAATGGTTAGGTGGTCGACGTTTTTTAATTCAAACAGTTAAATCCTTTAGAAAAGAGAACAGGCTGGAGAGTTTGTGGGATTCTTCCCGTTTGGAACGGAATAGAATCTGTAACAAGGTACTATTGTCCAAGTTAAATACGACTGCTTGCAAGCATTTATACAATTGCAATTGAAATCGTAGACCTTTCGACCGAATCGAGTTCATGGAAAATGAAATGGTTACGTGGTGAGCGTTTATTAATCCATACAATTGAACCCATTAGTGCACAAGGGAAGCGGGTAATCCAATCGCGAGATTGAAAGAAAACAGGCTGGAGAGATTGTGCGATTCTTCAGGTGGGAAGGAGACAGGATCTGGAAGAAGGTAGCAATATCCGACGCAACCACGACTTCATTCATACATTATGCATTAGGGTTTGTCAAACGTTGGCATTAGGGTTTGTCAAACGTTGTAATTTGTTGATGAGTGGAGAGGTGTTGTTTGGTTGAAACTGTAATTTTGTGAAGAGGTTTTGTTTGGTTGAAACTGTAATTTGTAATTTGTGATGAAGTGGATATGCATGGTGTAATCTATCTGTAAAAACGAACGAGGTGGTGGAATGAATGGGAGAGAATGAATCGTTTCACCCATTTTTGTGAAAACTGCCCTGTTTGACCCGTTTACATCGCCCGTGTTTGTTATTTTACTCGGAGATTCATCCCCACCACAGGAAACCCCGGCACTAGATCAGATTCTTCTCTTCTAAACTACTCGTCATTGATATATATATATATATATATTGGCTGACAAATTCTAGAACAAGCCGCGTAGGTTTACTTGTCACGGAGGCCGCGTGCAGATTTGAAGAAGAAGCAGATTACGATGGATGGAGAAATCCAAATTGAAAATTTAAGAAGGCCCTTTGGTCTTAACGAGGAAGAGTACTCCAAATTGAAGGATGTTTTGACTGTCCACCATTCTGAGCTACAAATTGGTGAGAACCAATGCTCGTCCATGCTGATGCAAAGAATCAATGCACCAGCGAGCACTGTGTGGTCAGTGGTTCGGAGGTTCGATAAACCTGAAATGTACAAGCCCTTCATCAGGAGCTGCTCGATCAAGAAAAAGGGAGAAATCAGGATTGGGTGCGTGAGGGAGGTGAAAGTGGTGACTGGTCTGCCTGCCAAGAACAGCGTGGAACGCCTGGAGATTCTGGACGAGGATAATCACATTCTCAGCTTCAGTATCTTAGGAGGAGAGCATCGCCTTCGTAATTATCGGTCCGTGACCTCATTGAATGAATTTGTAAGAGACGGACGCACTTGGACTGTTGTTGTTGAATCTTACGTTGCAGATGTCCCACAGGGGAATTGTGAAGAAGAAACCTGCATATTCATTGATACTATCGTCAGATGCAACTTGCAATCCCTATCAAAATTAATTTCACGACAACTCTGAAAACTCCACAGAGAAAGAGAAATTGAGTATATTGCCACTCCAACAATATCAATCAATCTATTTCCATTTATTTCAGTTTGGCTTCTTTTCAAATTTTGTTAATAAAATACTCATCATTGCAGGACATAAGGCACCATAGCACTTGTAAAGCTGGCTCACTAAGTTCTGCACATTTTATTTTCTCTGGAATTTTGTCACGATATACAGAAACGCAGATGCCCATTTCCATTGTACAGATATTCTGTAATTTGGGATTGGTATACAGCAAATCTCGCGTTTCAGATTTTTGTTAAGTGGTGTACAGGAAAGCGTACATTTTCGACGACTGGCTGAACATATTTCTCCGAACTCAGACCTTAATTCTCATTGCATCCGGATGGGACCTCGTAGACCATCAAGTTTTTTGAAGATAAATAAAAATGATCGCTTTTAAAAATAAAAAAAATAAAAATAAGGCAGTGCTGTTTGCATGTTGCGCTGCATTGAGTGCACGAGATTCATATCTGAGATGTGTTACATTGGATTGTATATATTCCATGTGTCGCATTGATGTAAAATATTTGAAGATATATTCTATTTAACTCTGAACTGTGAGTGCATAATGCGTGTTCATATGGTGTTAAATATATTTATGACAGTATTTAATTTTCATTTATATATATTTATATGTATGATGCGATAATAAATAATAATAAGGTCAATGGGTTAGTTCAATCTTTTGTTATTATTGTTTTTAGATATTTGGTTATAATTAGATTTTTTTTTGGTCATAACTAGATTTAGAAATTCTGTTGGTACCTTGCATTAATGTATAGTAATCTAATTCTACATGTTTACTAGATATGATATGTTATTCACTAATGTGGGAAATCATCTATTTTTAAGTATTGTTTATGTTCATTATTTTCTCTTCTTTTGTATATAATTTAAATTATAAATTATACATTATCATAATGATTATAATGGATTCTACAAAATTCTTCATCATCATAATTTTTTTTTTTTTTTTACATCATTATCATCTCCACTTTTTAATATTAAAAGTTAAATCTTAATTTTTTTTTACATCATTATCATCTCCACTTTTTAATATTAAAAGTTAAATCTTAATTGTGTAAAATTTTAAAATTGTAAAAGAGTATGTGATGATGATCAAGGTTATTAAAGTCTATTGAGACTAACTTTGATTTATATAACCTTAAAAAAGATAAGAATTGATTTGTTGTTTTTCATAATTTTATTTACTTATTTTAAAAGGTTTAAGACAAGCATTTGTAAAGTATCATAGTTTTTATGCCATGGTGTATAATTGTGTAAAATTTTAAAATTGTAAAAGAGTGTGATGAAAATATCAAGGTTATTAAAGTTTATTGAGACTAATTTTGATTTATATAATCTTAAAAAAAGTAAGGACTTACTTGGTTTTCTTCATAATTTTATTTATGTATTTTAAAAGATTTAAGATAAGCATTTATAAAGCATCATAATTTTTATGAGTTGAAATATTAAGAAGGTAAATAGTGTAATAGATATTGTTAAATTGAGATTTAATGTGGATCTATATAAGAAGAAAATGTGTTTCATCTTCAATCATCTTAGCATCACTAATTATCCAATATCTTTTTTATAGAACTTAAAAGTTCATTCTTACTTTAATAATGTTGATTTTATTTATTTATATTGTTCTTTTACTTTAAATATCTAAACAAAACTACTTTTAATTTTTATATTATAATTACAAAATACTTATAAATTCATTTTATTTTTATTTTTATTTTTTATCTTTAAAAAAATTACAACTTCATAATTTTACATTCATATCAAATCAAATGACATGAATAACCATAATAATGACCATGTACCACTACCTTTTATTAAAATGACCATATATAGGATGATGTTTTAAAACGAAAGGAAAATAATATAGTTAAGTTAAATTAATATTTTAAAACGTCAAAATAATAGTGATAAATAAAATAATAATGATAATAATTGAGATTTTTTTTTTTAAATATATAATTAAATACGATTAAAATTAAAATTAATATTTTTAATTTATATAATAAATATAGTAATATTAATTTTTTTAGTAAATTTGTAAAATTAATGATTAAAAAAATTTCAAAAAATAATATGATTAAAATAATATAATTAAATATGGTTAAATTAAATAATTAATGTTTATAATATATATAATAAAAATGGTGATACTAAAAAATATTTTAGAAAAAAGAAGTTCTTAAAATTTATGATTAAAAAAATTAAAGACGAATGGCATTTTTTTAAATACCTTTTATTATTTAGAATTGTATACTTGATTAAATTTATAATAATTTATATTTTCATTTTTACTATATTTAAATATAATTTTTTTTAAATACTTAAGTTAATTTTTTATAATAATATTTATTATAATTTAGAATTGATTAAATTTATAAATTTTTTTATTTTTATTTTCACTATATTAAATATAATTTTTTTATAATAATATTTATTATAATTTTATTTTATTTTTATTTTATTGTTTAATCTTCTAACTCAATAAAAAGATATGATGGTGTGAAACCTTTCTCTAAATGTTTTTGAGTACAAAAATAAAATTCTAAAGAATGTTAAACAATCCCTTATCTTCTTAAGATCCAATAAACCATAGTTTTTCTCAATAAATATTAATATTATGTTAGGGACCCAACCCTCATGTAGGTAGAACAATATATTCAGATGTAATAAAGGTCAATATTAATAGGGCCTTGCAATAAAGTAGAATAATTTGAATGTAAGAAGACCTAATAGAAGCTTCTGCTTCTAGAAGAATCAAATCTTCCTCTAGATGGTTCTTTTGATAAACAGATTCAGTGTAAATAGGAGTCGAAGGTATGAGAACCCTAGCTTGGATATTATTGTAATAGATCTCTGCTCGACTGGAGGTTTCCCCCTTGAAGAGGCCCGTGAACATTTCTCTCAGAATTAGAGTTGTCTTTCTGGTGTTATTTTGATATCATTTCAGTATTATTGTGGTGTTGTTCTGGTTATATTGTTGTTTATCTGCCATTTCTAGCATTTTTTTTTTCTGTTCTCCATACTTTTTATATATGGAATATTATAAGTGGTATGAGAGCACTTTCCTCAGAAGAAATTGTGTGTTAAATTTTTTTTCAAGGTAGAGACGTATTATGGCGTCTCTGAGCCACAAAGATCTGTCCTTACGCGCATAAACCTGCGGTTGAGGGATTCATGCACAAAGGAAATACAAGTGGTACTTAAGCGCACATTTGTTGGCCACCCTTGTAACCCTTGTTGGTACCCCTTCGAGTTGTAGCGCATCAGGTAGCACCTGTGTACGGATCAACCTAGATTTCCTGAATCCCTCTTTAGATAAACCGATCGGCCGCCTGACTGTTATAGTGCCACCGAGAACAGCACTCGGGAAGATACTCTCTAGTACCTAGGTAGTCGGTTAGTACAGCTAAGGGCACGGTCTAGCCTCCTTAGTTAGTGCCCTGAGTTATTGGGCCGAGTAATATTGTTGGAACCTACACGTATATCAGAGAGCTATAGCATAGGGCAAACCCTTGTCTATAGAACCCTTGAATACCTAACCCTTGGGGACGGAAACAAAAAATAAAACACACAAGATATATTGTCGAGATATTGTGTTCAGGTTGCCAAATCACTACACATTTCTTCTTGGTTAAGAATTTGGGAATTTCATCACTCCAGTATTCTTCAGACCAGAGTATAACTCCACAGGTGTAAATAAAAAAAAAAAAAAAAAAGTCTGGAAATTTTTACACCATTATTTGAGACCTATTCCATTGGATTTATCTCTTCGACCTTAACACATTCATACATATCATTTTTCAGTAAAAAAATTTACCCCACCTGCCCCATTTCAGTTCCCTCGTCATCATGGCCCATTCTTGTAGCCAATATTTGGATGCTTGCTTCAATACCTTGCAATCTAATTTCATAGAGACCCAACAAGAAGTGAAACAACTCAGCGCCAATGTGCCAATGTTGTCTCCCTCAATACAAACATGCAGTCCTCCATCACTGCCTCAATCGAGGAACTCAAACAAGACATGACTACCCAGCTTGAATCTGTCATTTCAATGATCTGCACCAAGCTGCATATCCCTGCAAATAACCCTTTATCTGACCCACCTCCACATACTGAAGCTGAAATTTCCTCTCATTCCCATAATTTTTAGCACCATCACTTTCAGCGTGACCTACGGCTTTCGCGGGTGGATGTGACCAAATTTGATGACTCAGATACTATGGGTTGGGTAACCCAAATGGAACATTATTTCTCTTTATACGGAATTACAGATGACTTTGCCAAACTCCAGTATGGTGTTCTCCATCTAGATCAATAACGTTGTCAATGGTGGCAATGGAGAAAAACTTCCCATCAAGGGTATATTGTTTGGACACACTTTGTGGCAGAGATTTATGAACGCTTTGACACTGACACCAACCATTTAGGTCATTTGACAAAGTTGAAACAATCTGGAACAGTGGAAGACTTTATAGCTACTTTTGAGCACCTGTCTTTTTGGACAGAAGGCATGTCTGATGCCTTTTCCGAGAATGTTTTATCAATGGCCTTAAGGATGAGATTGGTTCCCGTGTCCTCATAGCTCAGCCATAGAGTTGGGTGGAGGATACTAAAGAGATAAAGAAGCACAACATGTTATATCTTCTCAAAACCAGAAACCCTCCTTTATTCCTCGCACTAAACCAATAAATCTCACTACCCCATCTACTCCACTAAAGATCCAAAAATTGACCAGGGCTAAAATGGTTGAACGCCAACTCAAAGGCCTTTGTTATAATTGTGATGACAAATATTTTCCGGGCCACAAGTGTAAGGAACAAAATATTTTTATGTCCATCTCGGAGGATATTTCAGAAGAGGATGTTGAAACTCCCCTTGTATCTGAGTCACCTGAAACCACTAACATAACCCCTCCCTCAGACCCTCCCGAAGTAGAACCGTTCATTTCCCTAAATTCTCTCACTAGATTCTATGCTCCCCAAACCCTCAAGCTAATCGGTTACATCAAGCATAGGAAGGTCATCATTCTTGTTGATAGTGGAGGCATCCATAATTTTATCCATCGCCGCATTTCCCAAGAAACTCATTACTATATCCATGTAGTCAATAATTTCCAAATCATGATTGCCAATGGCGGCTCCATGAAATGTGGAGGGCATTGTGAAAATGTGTGTCTCCAAATTGGTGACTACCATCTGAAATATCATATGTTTTCTATTGGCATGTGCAGTTGTGACATTGTGTTGGGTGCAGACTGGCTAAGGAATTTGGGTCCCATTCTCATGGATTTTAAGGAATTAACCATGCAATTCGACTAGGAGAGCCAACAATATAAGTTCCAATGCATTACCGTCGGTTCACCTAAGATCATTAGTTCCCATCGCATGGAAAAGATGCTCAAAAAAGGTCATTCTAGTGTTATTTCTCAAATCCATGCCATACAAGCAACTGAGACACCCTCGATGTCGCAAGACCTCCAATCCATCCTCTCTAAATATCAAGTGGTCTTTTCCACTCCCTAGGGACTCCCTCCTTCCCATGGTGTTCATGATCATTCCATTCCCCTTGTACCAGGAAGCCTTCCTCCCAATATATGTCTCTATTGTCACCCCTTTTCCCAAAAAAATGAAATTGAGAAAATGGTTTAGGAACTCCTTAATGTAGGTGTTATCCACCCTAGTATGAGCCCCTACTCTTCTCATGTGGTCATGGTACTAAAGAAAGAATGTTCTTGGTGAATGTGTCCTAACTTCTGTGCCCTCAACAAACTTACCATTAAAGACAAATTACCCATTCTTGTCATTGATGACCTCTTGGATGAATTGAGTGGCACCCAGTTATTTACTAAACTTGATCTTTGTTCTGGCGACCACCAAATATGTATGAAAGAGGAAGATATTCCTAAGACTTCCTTTAGAAATCATCAGGACCACTATGATTTTTTGGTCATGCCCTTTGGCTTGTGTAATGCTGCCTCCACCTTCCAAAGCCTCATGAATCATGTCATTCGTACTTTTCTCTGTCATTTTTTCTTAGTTTTCTTTGATGATATCCTCATCTATAGAAAAACTTGGATAGACCATATTGCCTATGTGGATCGACTTCTCCATCTACTCTCTCAGCACCAACTTTTCCTGAAATAGTCTAAATATGTTTTTGGCGCCTCAGAAGTCGAGTACTTGGGTCATCTGGTTGCAAAAGATGGCGTCAGGGTGGATCCTAAAAAGATTGAAGCTATGCAATACTAGCCTCACCCAAAGACTCTCAAAATCTTGCGGGGATTTATGGGCTTAACAGGTTATTATTGCAAGTTTGTTAAGAATTATGGAAAGATTGCATCACCTCTCACAAAACACCTAAAAATGAACTCTTTCACTTGGACCCCAGTAGATTCTCAAGCTTTTCAAACCTTGAAGATGGCCATGTGCACAACTCTAGTCCTGGCCCTTCCTGATTTCACAAAGACCTTTGTCCTGGAATGTGATGCTTCAGGGAAAGAAATTGGCGATGTCCTTATGCAAGAGGGTCAGCCTTTGGCATTTACTAGCAAGCAATTGTCTGAACAAATTCTGGGCAATTCAATCTATGAAAAGGAAATGTTGGCTATTCTTCATGTCGTTGATATGTGGCGCCCTTATCTATTGGGGCAATGCTTCCAAATTAAGACAGACCATCAAAGCCTCAAGTATTTTCTAGAACAACGCATTTCCTCCCTAGAGAAACACAAATGGGTGACCAATATCTTTGGATATGATTATGAGATCATTTATAAGAAAGGAAAAGACAATGTGGTTGTGGATGCACTTTCCTGAAAATATGAAGATGAAGGATCCTTTTTTTCTCTCTCTTTCATTGTACCGGATTGGCTCCAAGTTGTTCGCCAGGAATGGCTACAAGATCCCAAAAGTTTGCATCTGATACAACAATTGCAGTCCAATTCTCCAGTTTATCCAGGTTACTCTTGGCTCCATGATGATCTTCGATACAAAGGTCATTTGTATTTAAGTAAAAAATCAAAACTTAAATCCATGGTACTTTTTGAGCTTCATGTTACACCCACAGTTGGGCACTCTGGGTTTACCAAAACCTGTGACAGGGTCAAACGTTCTTTTTTCTGGGATGGTATGAAATAATACGTTCATAATTTTGTCGCTGAATGTGATGTGTGTCAATGCAACAAGGGAGAAACAACAAATCTCCTGGCACACTAAAACCGCTTCTGATTCCACCTGTTATTTGGAGGGATATCTCTATGTATTTTATTACAAGCTTACCCAAATCAAGAAATAAATCAGTCATCATAGTGGTTGTTGATTGCCTTTACAAGTATTCTCATTTCTGTGCTCTTCAACACCCATTTACAACATCCATTGTGGCTCATCTTTTCATGGATCAGATCTTCAAACTTCATGGCATGTCACATTCTATTGTTCAAGATACAAGGCACCCAGTTTCATCTAAGCATGGCTTATCATCCCCATACTGGTAGTCAAACTGAAGTTGTCAACAAGTGTTTGGAAACATATTTGAGGTGTTTTGCATCAGAAAAGAAAAATCAGTGGGCTCAATGGTTACCCCTAGTTGAATGGTGGTACAACACTTCATACCATACAGCTACTCGCATGAATCCTTTTGAAGTTGGATATGGACAAAATCCACCTTCATCTCTCTCATACTTACCAGGTGTCTCAAAATTCTAGGCAGTTGACCAAATTCTTACAGTTCGTGAGGCTATTCTCCGTACCCTCAAAGAGAATTTGGCCATGGAACAGAATTGCATGAAGCAACAAGAAGATCAAGGTCTCTCTGAACATCAATTTGCAAAAGGGGATCGGGAGTTTCTTTGACTGCAACCTTACAAGTGAAATTCCCTCAAGGCCAAGTATTGCCAAAAGTTGGCGCTCAAATTTTATGGTCCTTATACCATTCTCAAGCGTGTGGGACAGGTGGCCTATCAGGTATCTTTTCTCAGACCTTCTAAGCTACATCTTGTTTTTCATGTTTCATGCTTAAAGAAGGTGATTGGAACTAAGTGCCAAATTCAAACCAACCTTCTCGAGTTGGACGAAGAAGGATCTATTTGGCTACAGCCGCAAGAAGTTTTGGACTAGCATGAGCATCGCCTACATCAGTGAACCATCAAGGAAGTGTTAGTCTAGTGGAAAGATACAACTCCAGTAGATGCCACTTGGGAACTAGCTACCATTCTGCAGAAATTTCCACATCTCAAGACTTGAGGACAATGTTGTTTTTAAGGGGGAGGACATGTTAGGGACATAACCCTCACATAGGTAGAACAATATATTCAAATGTAATAAAGGTCAATATTAATAAGGCCTTGCATTAAAGTAGAATAATTCGAATCTAACAAGACCTAATAGAAGATTTCGCTTCTAGAAGGATCTTCCTCTAGATGGTTCTTTTGATAGACAGATTTAGTATAATTTGGATTCGAGGGTATGATAACCCTATCTTGGATATTATTGTAATAGATCTATACTCAATTGGAGGTTTCCCCCTCGAAGAGGCCCGTGAACATTTCTCTCAGAATCAAAGTTCTCTTTCTGGTGTTATTTTGATATCATTTCAATATTATTGTGGTGTTGTCCTGGTTATATTGTTGTTTATCTGCCATTTCTAGCATTTTTTTTTATGCATACTTTTTATATCTGGAATATTACATATTCATCATCATAAATCTTTTTACTTATAAATTCTTACAATATAACAACATTTAAATAGAAATCAATTTATAAAGAACTATGAACTAAAACAACCTATTATCACTCCAGGAAACTCTCCTAGGTTGTATCTCAGAGATGCTTGGTAAGTTAACTAATCTTGCAATGGTTTAATCAAATGGATCAAGATGGAGAACTCACTCAAACCTCACACAATCTAGACATGTACAAACATATTCAGATAGACAAGGCTTTCAACCACAGATGTTCAGAAAGTTTAATAGAAGATTAATGTATGGAGAATACCTATCATACTAGCAGAAACATATATACAAGGAATATATGAATGGCCAGATAAAATAAGTTAAATACTTGCAGATTATAATTTATGTATGTAATGAAAAGTTGACAGTTATCATACATCAGATAAACATAAACATATGAACATTATATTCCAATACAAGCATAGATAAGAGAGAATATCAATGTCTGAACAGAGATGGTGAAAGAAGATTGTGTTCTGATATATATTCAAAAAGTCTAAGGAATACAAAAGTATATAGTCCAGTCTCCAAAGTTGAACCCCCGGCCTCCCGAACTGAATCCCCCCACTATTCCTTCAAAACAATAGACTTTAAAGTCTTTACATCCTAAACTCGGATCTTACATATCCTATAAAAGAGGATCGAATTATACTAAAAATAGTAATATCGAACTAGTTACAAAATAATAGGAATAGATCCTATATAAAAGGAATCAAATCATTATCTAAATGTGAAGTCTTTGACAGCTACATAAGTTTTATGAATGATGACAAGGCTACTCTATATTTTGTTATGACACATGGGCATATCTTTAACTAAAAATAGAAAAAGCTTTTCAACCCTTATCTCCTTTGTATTAGCTTCAAAACTTAAGAAAGATAGTGATCTCTGTCCATTTTAATTTTATAATTAATTTAGAACCTTGTTGAGATGATTTAGCAGCAAAAACATTCAGTTTGAGCAAGAATACTGACATTTTTCCCGTGTCTTTTCTTTCAGTGGCTTATAGATATGAAACATAGTAGGGTTAGTTGTTGAAAGCGGAGCTTTCGATAGCTAACATTGCATCTTTGAAATGGTTTTAGTTGCCAAAAGAACAGTTTTCAAACTTGCTTCAAAATTGCTAAATGCAAAAATCCTTCAATCTTTTACTCTTCTGGTCAAGGTTATGATGCCTCTTCCTCCCAACCTCTGTTATGCCCCATGCTTCGGATGAAAGAAAATTTCTCTGAAGCCATGTAGTCAAATACTCCTGCATTCTCTTTGTGCACCTTTCAATTCTATACTATTGTGTATATGTCAAAATCTAAAGAATATATAACTTCATTTGATGCAACATCTCATACCCCTTCTCAATTAAAAGATATCTTCCATTTTTTTATGGAACTTCAAATGCTAGAATATGTGCCTCTTCTACATCCTTCACGCTCACCCATTCAAATGTCATATTTGGATATTTCAAAGAACCAATCATTAATTTTAGAATTGAAGCACATCTTTTATTCAGAGTAGGCTGCAGAAACGTGCCAATCACCATCACTGGATTTATTGTAATAATATCAATACCCTTCTCTTTTGTAAATTTCCATGCAGTTTCTTCTGCTAGTGTCTTCGACAATTGGTACCAACCCTTAGTTTTCTTGCTGTATTCTGCATCACTGAACCAAGTTTCATCAACTACTAAAGACAATCAGGACCTAGAATTGAATATAATAGCATTTTCCCAAGAGTTGTGACCATTACTCCAAGCCACCATAACAATCTTCCATACTCCATACCTGCATGAGATCATCTTCTATTCATTGCCATTAAAGCTTCCAGATCTGTCTTTGTGTATCATATGAATATACAAATTCCTCTGTCCACAAAATCTTTGTCTGCACGCCATATGGATTTATAAAGGGTTTATTGAACGTTGAATAACTCAACACTTACAGATGATCATCACTCCCTTCAATCTCTGCATATGGTGCTTTGATTTTGACAATCTGTTAATGGATAACTCAAACTCTGCAAATTAGGCACCTGTATCATCAACATGAGCATAATTCGATCTTTGCTGTGCGCACTTGGTTGACAACAACTCTGCCTATTTTGCACAAAAACACTTTAGACACCTGTAACCTCAAACTTTTCAACTTGGCGCTTAGAAAAGGGTTTAGTAGATTGCGTGGTTTGTGGACTGAACCGTGGTATAACTAAAGGCTTGACTCAGGAGTTGACATGTAGAATGATTTGGTGTTGACTTGTGACTATGATTTGAGATTGTAGGTAAATCCATGGCTTGATCGATTAACTTGACTATATGTGCCAACTTGGAACTTGGCATGTGGCATGAAATTGTAAGATGACTCGTAATATGACCTATGGCTTGAGAGATGAATTGTCTTGAGAGTTAGGCTCGTGGCTTGGACATGTGGGTTCCCCCCAACTTTGGGTAAACAAAACATAAGCTCAAGAGGCTTTAGTTTCATTTGGGATTTGGTATATAAAATAGGTGTGCAATGATATGGCTTAGGTTTAGAAGAGTTTAAAAACACACACCACTCTTGTTTTAATGTTTTTATTAAAAATATATTTAAAGATCTTAAAACATAAACTAGGGATTACCAATTTATCAATTTGGTATTGCGGATCAAAAGGGAAGATCCTAAGCAATCTTCGGCAAAGGTGATCAATGGTAGTTTATCAAGTTTGATTGAGGTAGACATTTACCAAGATTTTGAAAAAAGGTGTATTTAAGTAAAAATGAAGAAAGCACTATCAAAAATACCAGTGCATTTTTTATCGCTAACATCTGGCTCCAACTAGGATGGAGACCTCCCTGTGAGTTTTCCAAGAACTTAGTAGTTCCAGTCACCTTTAGAATTGGGCATGGAGTCATTTGGTTTTTACAATTGATTTTTTGTAAATTTGTAGCCTGCCTGTAAGGTAGCTAGAGAGGTAGTGGGGGCGGCCAAAGGGCCCATAGTGATAATAGTGGAGGTCATTCAATGTAAGCTGGACTAGGTCCACTATATTATTAAATAAGGCCCACTATGGTAGTTAGATATAATAAATGGGTAATTAGATATAATAAATGTAAGAGGACTTCTTAGAAGATTCTACTTCTAGAAGATTCCTCCTCTAGAATGTTCTTAGGTGATGATAGCACTATATAAAGGGGTTTAAGCAATGTAATGATACATGAAGAGAATTATTGTATTGGAACAGTAGCTCAATAGGGGGATGCCCCCTCGAAGAGGCAAGTGAACAAGAGAGGATCCCTTCCATAATAGGATCCATTGTATGGTGTTGTCGTACCCTAAGGGTTTGATGGTAATAAAGAAGAATTTGCATATTATTCTTGTATATCTGTTGTGGTGTTTTTGTATTCAGTCTTTGGTTCTTAACAATTGGTATCAGAGCACTTTCCTTGGGCAGACATTGTGGGCAAATATTTTTATTTTTGCAGATTTTTTTTTTCGGAGAAGAAAAAAGAGGGCCGCGACATTCTCGAAGTTTTTGGTACATTTCTGTACAAAATTTGCAGAAAAGGGTTGTATATCTGAGTTCCTCTCAGAAAAACACCCAAGTTAAAAAAAAAAATTGTCCGAAACAGAGTCCGGGAAGTCAAGATATTGAAGTTCTAAAATCTGTAATTTTTAGGGTTTTTTCTGTGGACGACGACGCGATTTGTTTTTATTTTTGTAGTATCTAGAGGCCAAATTTTCTCAAAAAAATTACAGATCTGAGTTCCTCTCACAATTTCACCCAATTTCAAAAAAAAATCAGCTGAAACGGAGTCCGAGAAGTGAAGTTATGAGCATTTTCAATTCAACAGTTTTTTAGGGTTTTTTAAGAAAAAACCGCGATTTTCTATTATAACTTATTGTTCTATTTTTTTGGGTTTTTTCATGATGGTTGTGGAACCAAAGGGTTCATAGGGTGCTCATATGGCTATTTCTTCTCAAAACCTCAAATAAATTCTTGAAGCATTCAAATATCAATTGTATGACACATTGCATAACAAATTTCATGACCTTGCAAATGGCCTCAATAATAGTCTTCATAGTTCATTGGATAGCATGCATGAGAGATTTCTTATGGCAGACATCATCAGGGATGAATATAATCAAGAAATATATGCTTGGTATGATTTTAAGGACGATTGTGATGATTGGTATATGGATAGTTGTCATTTATGGGATGACAACCACTTCCATATTTTATTTGATGACTTTACTCCACCTTCTATAGAGAACATCAATGTTCCACATCAGGAGCTAGTTATCAGCGTTCAATCTGCATATTCTATAGTGGTATTATTCCTTCCAGATTCTACTACGACCATTTTCCACTATGTGGATGGATCTTCTTATTTGGATCCACATGATAGGTGTCAGTCTTTGGAGCATCATTTGGAGTTGGTTATTGGGTTCCAAAATCTTCCACGGGGAGTTCACATCAGCACTTGGACATGGGACCCAGGCTTACAATGGTGGTTGGACTACTTCAGCATGGTGGATTGTATTTCTACATGGGACCTTGGTTATCGGTCTTCTTCAACATTATGGTCCACAATTATCCATGGGACCCTGGTATATGGTTGTACATCAAGTGTTGAGGACAACGCTTTCATAAGGGGGATGGAATGTAAGGTAGCTAGAGAGGTAGTAGGGGGGGGGCAGAGGGCCCATAGTGATAATAGTGGAGATCATTCAATGTAAGCTGGACTAGGTCCACTATATTATTAAATAAGGCCCACTATGGTAGTTAGATATAATAAATGGGTAATTAGATATAATAAATGTAAGAGGACTTCTTAGAAAGTTCTACTTCTAGAAGATTCCTCCTCTAGAATGTTCTTAGGTGATGGTAGCACTATATAAAGGGATTCAAGAAATGTAATGAGACATGAAGAGAATTATTGTATTGGAGTGGTAGATCAATAGGGGGATGCCCCCTCGAAGAGGCAAGTGAATAGGAGAGGATCCCTTCCATAATAGGATCCATTGTATGGTGTTTCCCTACCTCAAGGGTTTGATGGTAATAAAGAAGATTTTGCATATTGTTCTTGTATATCTATTGTGGTGCTTTTGTATTTAGTCTTTAGTTCTTAACACTGCCTATAGCTTGCCTATAGTCTGTTTCTAGCCTTCTCTGCTTATTCAAGAAAACTAAAAGAAATCTATCTACTCATATGAAGATCTTATTCAGTTGCCTATTCCTACTCTTAACCAGTAAAAACATGCTCATCATGTAACATCATACTTCCAATGAAGCCATGATAACATCGAACTATTTACAAAATCTCTTTGCATGTAGATAAATTTCAAAGAACACTTCATGTCGTGCAACAGAATTTCAACTTGCAGAGCATACTTACAATCATCATTTGCTTTGATTCCAAAGATTGCACAAATGAAGACTTCTAAAGAACATAAATCCATATAACCGGCTACCAGATCATAGAAAGAAGCCAACTCTGCTTGTTGCTCAAGCCTTTCTTCTCCTTCTGATATATGGATCTGCTCATAAACAAGTTTCTGCAATTCTGAAAATAGCAGTGATTTGATTTGACTGCTAATCCCTTCTTGTTTGATATCTTCTTCATAAATGATATCATTCTTTTGTTCTTGAGATATTGCAAACAGAAGAGAAGATCTTGAATCTTCAGGCAGATTAAACTCATCATATTTAATGTTTTCTGCAAACATGGAATGGTTGATTTCAACATGATGTTGTTCCTTGATGGGAAAGGAAAAAGTCTCAACAAAATCAGATTCGTAGCTGTCATATATTGGTTGGTTGTTGCTTAAATCAACATCATTTGATGTAAGGATCTTCTCTACTCCATCTGCATACTTATCAAAAATAGGTGAATAGAAAGCTCCTGAATCTTGCAAAGAAAGACAGGAAGTCTTCAGATCCTTCTCTCCAATCACAGGGGAAAACATATCGTAGGCAACCTCTTGAAAAAGCGCAGAAAAAACTTCTTCTCTAACTATTTCTTCATGTAAATCAAAGGCAGCAGGTGCAACAGAGATAAGATCTTATGCATTTACAGCTATGCAATTCTTATTTGTATCATGAAGATCTTCCTTAACAACATAATTTTCATCTTAACAAATAGAAGAAAAGACTACTTCCTGCTAAACTTTCTTCTTGAATTCATCACAACAATATTCAAAGAGACTTTCAGCTAGAAATTCATCTTTACAAAACAAATGGAAAGAATAATTAAAACTTTCCAATGAGTGAATGCTTGAAGTTGGAAGAGATCTGCACCAATCAAGGGTAATCCCCTCTAATGAATACCTAAAAATCTTAATTTGAACATCCTCATGTACAATTCCAAGCCGATGAATAAAAGCATGAAAATACAACAAGTGTTTAGCTGGCACTTCCCACTCTTCTCCTCGAAATTTGGGAATACTATGTTCCCATTCATCTCTACTAGGTACTAGATGATGGTAACCAGAAATACTTGAGAAATTGCAAAATGCATACCTCTTGTTCATTTCATACAAGTGAAGTCACCAACAAATTCCTGAACAATGGAGTTGCCACTGAATCCCTCCTTCATGGAGTCGCCGGATAGATAATTACAACCGAGAAAATGTCCATGCTTTGTCTATCATCAAATTTGGATCTATGTTGTCTCCCAAGGAAGTTGAGCTTCAATCTCCTCTCCCCGGCAACAACATCAATTTTTTATCACTCCAGGAAACTCTCCTAGGTTGTATCTCAGAGATGCTTGGTAACTTAACTAATCTTGCAATGGTTTAATCAAATGGATCAAGATGGATAACTCACTCAAACATCACACACTCTAGACATGTATGAACATATTCAGATAGATAAGGCTTTCAACCACAAATGTTCAGAAAGTTTAATAGAAGATGAATGTATGGAGAATACCTATCATACTAGCAGAAACATATACACAAGGCATATATGAATGGCCAGATAAAATAAGTGAAATAATTGTAGATTATAATTTATGGATGTAATGACAAGTTGGCAGTTATCATACATCAGATAAACATAAATAGATGAACATTATATTCCAATACAAGCATAGATAAGAGAGAATATGAAAGTCTGAACAGAGATGGTGAAAGAAGCTTATGTTCTGATATATATTCAAAAAGTCTAAGGAATACAAAAGTATATAGTCCAATCTCCAAAGTTGAACCCCCAGCCTCCCGAACTGAATCCCCCCACTAGTCCATCAAAACAATAGACTTTATACTCTTTACATCCTAAACTCGAATCCTACAGATCCTATAAAAGAGGATCGAATTATACTAAAAATAATAATATCAAACTAGTTACAAAATAATAGGAATAGATCCTATATAAAAGGAATCAAATCATTATCTAAATCTAAAGTCTTCGGCAGCTACATAAGTCTTCTGAATGATGACAAGGCTAATCCAGATTTTGTTATGACACATGGGCATATCTTTAACTAAAATAGAAAAAGATTTTCAACCCTTATCTCCTTTGTATCAGCTTCAAAACTTAAAAGAGATAGTGATCTCTATCCCTTTTAATTTTATAATTCATTTAGAACCTTGTTGAGATGATTTAGAAGAAACAACATTCGGTCTGGGCAAGAATACTGACATTCTGTCTATGTCTGTGCTTTCGGTGGCTTATAGATCTAAAATATAGTAGGGTTAGCTGTTGAAAGTGGAGCTTTTGGCAGCTAACATTGCCTCTTTGAAATGGTTTTAGCTGTTAAAAGCACAGTTTTCAAACTTGCTTCAAAATTGCTAAATGAAAAAATCCTTCAATCTTTTACTCTTCTGGTCAAGGTTCTAATGCCTCTTCCTCCTAGCCTTTGTTATGCCCCATGCTTTGGAAGAAATCAAATTGATCTGAAGCCATGTAGTCAAATACTCCTGCATTCTCTCTATGCACCTTTCAATTCTGGACTATTGTGTATATGTCAAAGTCTGAAGAACATATAACTTCATTTGATGAAGTATCTCATACCCCTTCTCAATTAAAATATATCTTCCATTTTGCTGATGGAACTTCAAATGCTAGAATATGTGCCTCTTCTACATCCTTCACGCTCACCCATTCAAATGTCATATTTGGATATGTCGAAGAACCAATCATTAATTTTAGAATTGCAGCGCAGCTTGTATTCAGAGTAGGCTGCAGAAACATGTCAATCACCATCGCTGGATTTATTGTGATAATATCAATACCCTTCTCTTTTGTAAATTTCCATGCAGTTTCTTCTGCTAGTGTCTTCGACAATTGGTGTCATCCCTTAGTTTTCTTGCAGTATTTTGCATCAATGAACCAAGTTTCATCGACTACTAAAGACAATCGGGACCTAGAATTGAATATAATAGCATTTGCCCAAGAGTTGTGACCATTACTCCAAGCCACCATAACGATCTTCCATACTCCATACTTACATGAGATCATCTTCTATCCATCGCCATTAAATCTTCCAGATTTGTCTTTGCATATCACATGAATACACAAATTCCTTTGTTCACAAAATCTCTGCATGCGCACCATATGGATTTATAAAGGGTTTATTGAATGGTGAATAACTCAACACTTACAGCTTATCAATAACTCCCTTCAATCTCTGGATACGGTGATTTGATTTTGACAATCTATCAATGAATAACTCAAACTTTGCAAATCAGGCACCTGTATCATCAACATGAGCATAATTCGAACTTTGTTGTGTGCACTTGGTCGACAACAGCTCTACCTATTCGGCACAAAAGAACTTTAGACACCTATAACCTCAAACTTGTCAACTTGGTGCTCAGCAAAGGGTTTAGAAGATTGTGTGGTTTGTGGACTGACCCGTGGTATAACTAAAGGCTTGACTCGAGAGTTGACATGTAGAATGATTTGGTGTTGACTCGTGACTGTGATTTGGGACTATAGGTAAATACATGCCTTGATCGATTAACTTGACTATATATGCCGACTTGGAACTTGGCATGTGGCATGAAATTGTAAGATGACTCATAATATGACCTGTGGCTTGAGCGATGACTTGTCTTGAGAGTTAGGCTCGTGGCTTAGACCTGTGGGTTCCCCCCAACTTTTGGTAAACAAAACATAAGCTCAAGAGGCTTTAGTTTCATTTGGGATTTGGTATATAAAATAGGTGTGCAATGATATAGCTTAGGTTTAGAAGAGTTTAAAAACACACACCACTCTTGTTTTAATGTTTTTATTAAAAATATATTTGAAGATCTTAAAACATAAACTAGGGATTACCAATTTATCAATTTTGTATTGCAGGTCAAAAGGGAAGATCCTAAGAAATCTTAGGCAAAGGTGATCAATGGTAGTTTATCAAAGTTGATTGAGGTAGACATTTACCAAGATTCTGAGGAAAAAAAAAGTGTATTTAAGTAAAAATGAAGAAAACACTATAAAAAATACCAGTACATTTTTTATCACTAACACAACCAACACTTATCACTTTAAAATAAATGATAAAATAAAGCCATCAATACTTATCATTCATGAATTCACAACTTATAAATTCTTACAATATAACAACATTTAAATAAAAATCAATTTATAAAGAACTATAAAATAAAACAATCAACACTAATCACTTTGAAATAAATGATAAAATAAAGAAATCAATACTTATCATTCCTGAATTCACAACCACTTTGTTGTGAATTTTATCATTCATGAATGCACCATAACTTTGTTGTGAATTTTTTAAGGTTAATTTGTTTAATTGTGAGGTCACACTCCTCCATTTTTGTAACTTTTTAATAATTAATAAATATGATTATAAAGAGATATTTTATATTTTAAATAAGATTTATTAATATAATTAGAAAAAAATATATTTTAGTTTGTTAGCATGTTTGTGATTCATATTTATGAGAGAACCAAATGAAACACATAAATATGACATGAACACAAAGATACAATAATACTCAATTTCTATTAAAGAATGAAATATGCAAAGACTGTAAAAGAAAATATAGAGTGAAATGAACTCGCTAGAATGATGGTAGCTTATCTCTGAGAAAAGATGTGAAATCTACACACATTTGCAAGAAGATTAGTAAATGAGGCTCCAAATACCTTTTTAACATAAATAATTAATGAGAAAACCCTAAAAATTTAAAACGCTAACCTCAGGAGATGAAACGCCAAAAGGTTTGTGGGCCTCAATGTGAGTAGTTGATATGTCAACGTTTAGGGGCACAAATTTTGCAAACAATCTCTGTTTGGGGCGCTCAATACCTCATCGGAAAGGTCCATCCAAAGAGTACACATTTGGTTTAGCATACCATGTGGCTTAATGATATGTAAATTTCCATGTGTATTCCACTGGAACAGTTCGTCACAACAGATCTAATAAAATATTGAAAATCTTAACTATTAAGGTTATTTTTCCTTTAGATCTCGAGAATATTTAGTTACTAATTTTATTCCTATTTATGAAATAGATAAAATATGGAAAATAGAGAACAACAAAATACAATCACACCATCCACAAATAAACACAAGATATGACCTGGGAAACCCAATATGGGAGAAAACCCAACTAGAAGGTGAGGTTACTCTGCTCTCTTTTCTCTGGCACAGAAATGATGTAAGTACAAAGAAAGAGGCACTATATATGGAGTTTCCTTTCACATGTGGCTTGTATGGCTGCTACAAAATATCTCCTTTTTTTTTATGCTCACATAATACCACTCTCATATGTTTTTCTCAGTTATGGAACAAGATACAATGCAAAAGAATGGAACCTCTTCTCCTCCGAGTGGCCTGATATTTAACATAGCCCGATAGCCATCTAGGGGTAGGTTTTTTACTTCTTCAACCATCAATTGTGATATGGTTTTGGACCTTCTAGAATATTGTTCGAATTATATACGTGGCTAGCCCCATATGTATGAGTAACGAGTGATGACATGGCATCCTCTTGTACCATGGTGGTCAACACGGTAGGTCAACTTGCGAGAGTAATAACGCTTGCATATGAGCTCTGATTAACGTGATTTTTGCATCGTTGGAAAGGTATCAGTGTGTAGAAAAACATCAAAGGGTTCGAGCTTTGTTGAGAAAGTTTTAACCCTAAAAGACATCATTTGATGCCTCAAAATGATCCTGGAAGGTTCTTGACCCCAATTTTCCAAACTAGGAGCTCCCACTAAAATGGCCATGCAAGCTTATTCCTCCATTTTTTCCACTCTGAAAGGATCACGATAGATGTAAAAAAATATAATGATCCAATCTAGATCATATCTCCCCATTTAGGGAGGATTTTGGTCCCCAAAATCTTTACTGGATGAGGTGAGAAAATTTTTCCTCTACCTTCTCCCTGGAGTACCACTTTTCTTTTCCTAGAAATTGTCCCTTCAACCCAATCTTCCAAAGGTCATGATGACTTTGTCTTATAGTTCTAGACCACTTCTAAAAAAAGGTTTCCTCTTCTAAATTTGCTTGAGCATCTGGTGCTAAGTCCTCTATGGAAGGTAGGACATGCTCCTCCTCTTGATCCAACATGGAAGGATCATAGAGTTTGAGATTATCCAAATCCACTACTAAGTAAATGCGCATGTATGGGGGTATACTGAGTCTGTAGGAATTATCTCCCACCTTTTTACAATACCTCAAAAGGACCATACCGCAGAGCCTATATATTCTTACCATGACCCTCTAGTCTTTTCTTATTCAATTGTAACCATACTTTGTCTCCCACTCTAAATGTTTTCTTTGTTTTGTACTTGTCATGTCTAGACTTGTACTTTTCCTATGACTTCTTTAGTGTCTCATGCACTTGCAAATGGATCTTCTCGATCTTCTCAATATTTTTTTCTTCTTTTAATGCATCTCCTATGAGATCCTCTCTCACTCCTTTTTTTCCATATACAACATCTAAGGGTGAAGATGGAAAATACACAAATTAAGTTTCAAAAGGTGAATTACCAATATAAGTGTGGATTACTTTGTTATAAGAGTGTTGTCTATAGATCATATTTTCATCCCAAGCCTTCGTATGCATCTAATTGTAACCCCACAAAAGTTGCACCAAATTCTTGTTGACTACTTTTGTCTGTCCATCCATTTGTGGATGGAATTTTGTAGACCTCTTCAACTTAGTGCCCTCTTCAAGTTTGATTATGATTTTCGCAGTTGTAATAGCTTCCACAGGAATTGTTACCGAGGGTTGTCAATGTACTTCATATTTCCATGTGTATTGCTTGTCTTAGATTCATCATGATATCAATCCTTATCTTGTTATTATTCCATAGGTACTGTTTCTATTTCAACATCTTATCTTATAAGAAATAGATGTGCAAGATATGTGAATAAACTATGAAGAATATTGTTACCTTGTCTTAGAAGAAGAAATTTGTTTTATCTTGCTTGGTCTTCTTTGAGGGTTTCCTTTCTTCAACAACTGATGCTTCATGTGTTTCCTTCCTTTTCTTTAGCTTTGGACAATGATTCTTGTAGTGACCATATTTTCGATAGTTGAAGCATTGTATTTTTGACATATCTTTCTCTTGATTTGGCTTCTTCCTTGAGCCAAAATTCCTTTTATTCTTGAAATTCTTGAACCTTGTTGTGAAGGATTGATCATCATATTTATTTTGGGGTTTCTCTTTTGCACTAATCCTCGATTATTCTTGTGCACAACAAGTCCAAAGTTCTTCAAATGTAGGATACTCCTTCCTTGTGTTCATGCTTGCGTCAAATGCATCCCATGTCTTGGGAAGACCATTGAGTACTATATTTACCAGTTCCATCTCTGGAATGATCTCTTCAATAGACTGTAGTTGATCTCTTAATTGAGATATCCTTACAAAGTATGATGTTATGATGTCATCATCATTCATTTTCATGTCACGGAGCTCATTCGTCAAACTCATTACATGTCCAATGTTTCTAACTGAGAAGAGGTTTGTTAGGGCATCATACATCTTCTTAGATGAGTCAATATGGGAGATATAGGGTACCAAGTGGCATCTTATAGAATCCACTATGATACTCATGGCATTGATGTCATTATCTTTGAACTTCTCCATAACTGCAACGTTTTGAGGTTCCTTCTCTTTTCCTTCTTTTAACTGTGGTTCCATGATCTTTCCTTTCATGATGTCCAACACCTTATTCTTGGCAAGGATGAGTTCAATCCTTGTCTTCCACACTCTAAAGTTAGAATCCCCTTATAACTTGTTTTCTGACTTTATAGAGTAAGTCATAACTGCTTTGACTTAGTCATCCTTTGACTTTGACCAAAAACTCAAACTTGACATCTTGGATTGCTGAGAATACCATGAGGTGCTCTAGGATAGGGTGCACTAGGCTATCTAAAAATTAGGTCAATATTTTCACTTAAGGTGCCTCAACAAGAGGGTTAGGGTTTCGTTGCTACAACAAAAAATGGTTGCAACTGCAACTGTAACTGACCAAGTCCTCCCAATCTATCTTCTAGTGGTTATACTGTCCGAAGATAGTGTGGGCCCATAACCTGATAGAAAATAATGGATGTGCCCATTTAACCATAGAAAATATAGCAATATTTTCACCCAACCATAGGCCAAAGCCACCCCCAAGCACCTTAACCTTGATAGAGAATGATTCTGGAAGAAAACCAATAGACAACCAAGGCAAGTGCATAAATATAACCAAGACTGATCAGAAAGTCCAACCATAACCAACAGAAAATTCTGAGCCTAAACTAGGAAACCAGATTGCGGCAGCTACCAGTTGTAGTTGCTCCCCAGACTTGGGCACTAGCCTAGTTCCTGCAGTGTCCACTTCTTCCCAACTACAATTCTGAGAGGTGTGTACAAAATGAGGTTTGGCTACTTGTATTTATATTTTTTCCTGAGTTGTCTCGGTCGACTTCTCATTCTGGAGACTAAATACTTAATATTAATTATTTCCTTGAGTCGACTTGTCTTCTAGGGTTATGTTCAACACTTTAGGGTTACTTCTTGCTTCCCAGAATATTCTATTCTCGTCAGGGTTACACGTGGAGGTAAATGCCTCCCACAACTACCATAATATAAATAGTAATTGGTTTGCAATCTTCCATTTCGAACCTCTTTAGCATTTCTATGATATACTTAGTTTGAGAAATAAAAATTCCTTGGTTGCTTTGATGTATCTAAATACCCATAAAGAAGGATAGTTATTCGAGTAATGACATTTCAAATTCATTTTGCATATTCTTTGCAAATTTATGTCTTAACCTGTCATCATTGCTTCCAAAAATAATATCATCAACATAAAATTCAATGAATAAAATATTATCTTGAGTTACCTTGATGTAGAGGTTGTAGTCTGAACTTCCTTTTCTGAACCCTATCTATTGTAGATACTTATCCAGTCTAGAGTACCATGCTCTAAGAGCGTATTTTAGAGCATACAAGGCCTTCTTCAATTTACACACATAATCTGTGTTCTCTGACAACTGAAATCCTTCTGGTTGTTCAATGTAGACTTCTTCTTCAAGTTCCCCATACAGAAAATTTGATTTCGCATCCATCTAATACACTTTAATATTCTTGGAGCATGCATAAGATAAAATAAATTGGATTTTTTCCATTCTGGCAATTGGGGAAAATGTCTCTTCAAAGTTGATTCCTTCAACCTGTGTGTATCCTTTACATACCAATCTAGATTTGTTCATTTTAATATGTCCATCTTCATTCAATTTATTTTTGGATACCCACTTTGTGCCAATCGCATTCTTATTCTTAGGTCTTGGAAGCAATTCCCAAGTGTCATTCTTCTCTATTTGATCAAATTCTTCATCCATTGCCTTATTCCAAAATCCAGCCTTGTTGGCCTCTTCAAAATTGTTTGGTTCAATCATATATGAGAGTGCTAGGTGTGTTTGTTATGGTGAACAGATTCGTCTTCTAGTCTCAACTCCTGCATCTTTGTTTCTAATAATAGGATCTGAAGGATGCACTTGCTGAACTTTCTCTTCTACTTTTGTCTGATCCTCCTCATCTTCCCCTTCTACTTCTTCTTCATCTTCTTCTTCTTCTTCGTAAAGTTGTTCCATTGATTGATTTTCTTATTCCTTTAATTCTCATCCACTTGTTACATCAATTGTTACATTGATGATTTACACAACTTTTTTCAACCTCGAATTGTAAAACTTGTATGCTTTCCTTGTACTTGAGTAACCAAAAATTACTCCTTTGTCCACACGAGAGTCAAACTTTCACATTCTACCATCTTCTCTTTTGATGTAGCATTTGCTTCCAAATACTCTGAAGTGCTTCACATTTTCTAGTCTTCCTTTCCATAGCTCATAGGGAGTTTTGTCATTGTTGTTTCTAAGCATTACTGTTTTTTGAATGTGAATTGTTGTATGCATTGCATGTGTCCAAAGAATATCTGTCAATTTGGAATCAATTAGCATTATTCAAGCCATTTCCTATGTAAATATCATTCATTGTGATATTGTTCCTTTGTCTCTGAACCACTCTCTGAACCAATCTATGAATCCATTCTCTCATCCACTATCATATATCTTTCCAAACCAGCTAAGTGTTCTTACGAATCCATATTTTTCCATACTGTCCAAGACTCCACTGCACAAATGTCCATAATGTTGACCCATTTATCACTATATTATCATGAAATTTTCACTACTACAACTCATTGTACTTATGTTAACTGGATGCTTTGGATATGTCTTCTCAAACTCTTCAAGTTGCTCGAAGGATGGATCTTTGGTCTATCACAGCTATTGCATAGACTACCCCTTGTATAATATTCATATTACCTAAAAGTCTCAAAGTCGGATGGCTCAGAACAATTCCTTCTCTGATGTGTATTCATCATCATATTCATTGGTAGATTCATCATCTCTCTGAGCTCTGACTTCTTTGTTTCTGTCTTTGGATTCATCTTTCACTACAATTCCTGAAAGCACAATCTCTTGAACATGTTCCTCATTTACCTGTCCTTCTTTTCTTTCAATTATTTTCCAAACCTTTCTGTATCTGACATATTTCTTTTTCTCTATAGAATTTTCTTCATCTCATTTTATTGTCAATCTTGCGATCTCTAGGACTTGGTCTTTTTTCACCTGTTCTTCATGTTTTCTTATCCATCCTTTCTTATATGTGATATCAGTGTTCTCTTTCATAGAAGTATCAATCATGCTTTTACAATCACTAGCTATGTTTCCATAGTTATGACATTTCTAACATTCAATGTCACGTGGAGCCATATAGGCATTTCTTGCTTGAACATTTCTTTTATAATCCCTACAATCTGCAACCTTATGTCCAAAATTAGTACAATAAAAACAATTACCATAAGATAAATTTGCATACCTGGGAGTGAATGATCTTCTTTGTGGTGTAGTCCTTCTTAATTTCTACCTTGACTGATCATGATCATGATTGAATATTCTTTGTGGCTTGAACATGGATGGTCTTCTTGAAGATGTATCTTCAATAGTTTTCTTAGATTCTGGTTAACCATGATTATTTCCTTCGAGTACTTCTGCATATTTTTTTTTCTTCATCCTTCTTTTCTAGCAACCTAGAGTGCTTCTCTTCATTCTCTATAACTAATGTGGGTGTTTCTGTCTTTTCAACATTCTTGTTCAGCTTGAATATTTTACTTCTCAATGTGACAACTTCTTCTTGAAGCTTCTCAACCTCTTCTTCTTTCTTCATTATCTGAGACTTCATGACTTCTTTTTTTATTTTCACTTCTTCAATATAAATTTTTAATGTGATTATTTCTTCTTCAAGTCCTTTCTCTTCTTGACCAAAATCTACCTCAAGTTGGTTTAAATCGTTAGTTCTTTCCTTAAGATTATATGTCAATATATTCTCTCTCATTTATGCTTCTTCCTTCTGTGTTGTTATGTTGGCTTCGAAATACTTCTTTTGATATTCAAGATTTTATTCGATCGTTCTAGCTTCTTCTAGCTAAGTTATTAAGTTATTGATGACCTGTTGGGCTTCTTCAAAATTGTGAACACTTTCCTTTTGTTTCATCAATTATTTTGTTGAGTGACTTGTTTTATTCTCTTAGTTCATCTAAAGCACTAGTCAATTTTGCTTCATAATTGTCTTCATTTTCAATTAGTTTTTTTGTCTCATTTCCTTCATGGCATTCTATTTCAAGATGTCCACATTTTTCACAATTAAAGAGAAACAACATACCTCTGGTGATTATGTACTCTTCATCTTTTGAATATGTTTGACATGGTGAACATAATTCTTCTAGATATGTATCTGCATCTTCTTTGGCATTTTCTGAATCTGCGATGGGTGAAGAATATATTTCATTTGACTTGTCCCAAATTTCTTTGGTTGATGAACATTTACTAACCTTTTATCATACAGGATTAGGTAATCCTTCCCAGATGAAATCCATTGTTATTTTGTTATTCTTCTTCAATTTCTTCTTAGCTACAGTCTTTTCCCTTTTTGAACCATCATATCCTGTAACAACTGATAGCCAAATATAATGTCCCTATGCCTGTAAAAATAATTTCGTCCTTCTGCTCCACATCTCATACTTTAAACCATTATGACCATTAAACATTGGTACTCCATTCTCAGAATAATCCATGATCTCCTTCCAGTGGTTAAATTGTTTTCTGAAGGAACCGGCTTTGATTCCAATTGTTGGATTACTGAGAGGGGGGGTGAATCAGTAATAGAGATATTTAATCCATTTTCACCATAAAAATGCAAGTGTTATATCAATGTAGCATTATCATCCAATAATTGAAGAGTAAATAAACAATGAACAAATGAGAAATCATACACATACACAGTACACCAGTGTTTTATGTGGAAACCCAAAGCGGGAGAAAACCACAGAATGATTTTTCTTATATGTATTTAAGAATTACATTCATTGGAAGCACTAAATTCCTTTGTTTTCTAGCTGCAACTAGAAGGAGGCTCCAACACCCTAGTTTCTTAGGATACAACCTGAAGGAAGATCCAACTCCCTAATTCTCTGTCTAGAACTAGAAGGAGGCTACAACCCCCTATGTTCTCCTGATACAACTGGAAGGTGGCTACAAACACCTTTCCTTTCCCCGTCCAGCCACCCTAAGATAAAATTAGAATGATAGAACCAATCTCACACCATCACTGTGAGATATACCACTATAAACCTGTACCAATCAACCTGTACCATAAACAAGTGCATCAACCATGCACCAACCTGTACCAAACAACTTGTACCAATAACATGTGCCAACATGTACCATACATCAACCTATACCATAAACAAGTGCATAAACATGCACCAACCGGTACCTCAACCTGTACCATCAACGAGTGCATCAACCATGCACCAAATATGTACCAATCATGCATCAAATACACATGAACTATGACTCATCAAGATGTACCAACATCATCAACTATACGCCTCATGTATGTGTCAACTCATAAACTACTTGTCTCAACCATGTACCCAACATGTACCTCAACCATATACCAAATACATATGCTAGTATAACCATCAAAATTTCTCTAGCAATACATCACACTATCCATAACCAAATACCATAAACCATTACATCAAACCATGTGCCACAACATCATTGTTATACAACCTCTATCTGTAACATACCTCAACCAAAATACCTCATCAAATTCATCATCCAAATCTGATTTTTAACTTTGTAATAGACCTGGTCATGTATATGATCACATACCTGCAAACCTTAAATTTAACAAAAAGAGACTAGCATTTTATCAAACTTTACTTTAGTCTCACATGACTAATTTTGGATTTGTCAACAACCCTAACTTGCAATAATCATAACTATGTACATGTAATGAATAAATATATGAAAATGGTACACAATGTTCTTCATTGTCTTTAATGCAATTCCTCCATATTTCACTACTTGGAACCTCTCAGAAAAGGAGTTATAAGAAAAATGGCATACCTTGTTGAATTTTGTCTTATTCTAGATATTGAACTTGTGTAGAGTTCCCCATACGGAATATTTTATGTATATATCTGAAAATGGTACACAACATACTACAGACTGTAATATAACCAATACATTTGGTCTTACTGAATTTGGATTTGTTATGAAGAAGTTATGACATTTTTACCTGAAACACTTGTTTTAAACTAGTTTTAGGACTACCCACAAACCCTATTTTCCACGGAGTGTAACTCCAAAAATACAATGACCCACAAGCTGAAATTTTTATCACAAATACTTGGATATGTTTCCTCAGTGTCCTCCCAATTTCATGGTCTTAATCATTCTAGAAACAAATTTATTGCAAAAATGGTGAGATGACTTGTAAGTAACATATCTTAGAAAGCATCATCAAAATAATTTATCCTCCCTTGAATTCTGGCCTTCTTTACTTCACCTTCCCTCTAAAATTCAGCTAAGATATCCTTTGGTTACCTCAATCACTTGTAGATATTCAATATTCTCAAGTGTGATTAAAATGAAAGACCCTTGCCTCTTATTTATACTTGTATGTAGCTTCCTCAAGGGGTTACCTTCTAACCATCTTAAACCACTTTCCTTATTTTAGGGTTAACCCACTTCTAACCATTTGTCCACTTAGTATTTCTCCATTAACTTTATTATTTAAATAATTTATTTTGTATCAACTTTGACTTATATTACACTCATCACTTCACTTTATTATTTATCTTCTAAAATCTCTTAAACCACTTTCCTTATTTTAGGGCTAACCCACTTCTAACCACTTGTCCACTTAGTAATTTCTCCATTAACTTTATTATTTAAATAATTTATTTTTTATCCACTTTCACTTATAGTACACTCATCACTTCACTTTATTATTTAAATAATTTCTTATTTGCAAACACTTTGACTACTTTGACCTTTGGGGGCTTCTAGATGACTCATGAGGGTTCTCCAACTTCACATGGCCATAAATCTCTAACCGCGAGGAGTTGTGTCACATTCTACATACCATCAAAAATGGAATGACATGTACTATCCATCTACAATATTCTTACCTATAAATATATCAAAACTCATACCATTATCCATCAAACAAACTTGGGTCCATTACCCAAACCTTTGTGTTATCGGAATTTTCTACTGGACTTTCTTCAAGGTTTGACTTCAATGAAAACCAACCCAATTAATCAAGAAATACAACTCCAACAAATGTATTATTCACATGAAAAAATTGATAAGACTTTAAAGGTCATAAAATATTGTTAATAATTGAATTCAATAGGGTATTATTGAACAATTATTCTCTAGGTACTTTTTTATGTTTCTGAAGGACCAAGAACCCCTAAAAAAGGGAGATGTAAATCCAAAATTGGATCCTAAAGTGTAAATTCCTTTGGTGTTCCAACTTGAAGAAAATGAAACAATCCCAAGTGTAAGAAAGAAGGTCATATTTGTTTGAACAAGGAAAAGGATATGATAATCATCAATAGTTGGACCAATTGACCTGATCATTGTTAATGAAGGTGTAATATACATACCTTAATATAGGTCATCGTTCATACTATCCATACCGTGTAGGTCATTCTTATATCCTCATGGATTGTTCCAAATAGTTAGGGATCATTTGTATGGGATCAAATAGATTTAGGAAATTTGGAGTACAATTGGGTTCTTTAATTTTGGAGACTAGTTGAAAGCCTAAATAATGTTTTGTGAGTGGTATATATTCTGAAGCATTATCCCTTCTCAAGATTTGGACTTTTCACCATGTATATCTCGCCAAGATTTTTCAAATGGAATAATGATAAACCCAATTAGAGTTTATACATAAACATTATGGACAACATATGTTGACCTTCTATTTTCTATCTAAAATTGATTAGATGGAGTTTACTATGAAGTATTGACTAGATGAGAAGATTTATAGTTTAAGAATGGTGTGATGAGTGCATGCTATGATGGAGAAGTATTCAAGGGTAGTTTTCACACGAGAAAAATTCCACATCCCAACATGAGGGAGGATTGTCCGATGGAAGGTCTCAATCAAACCTGCTCTCATTTGGTATGGAAATCTCCACTGGTATGTGGGCTCGATTTCCTCTAACTAAATGGATTTCTCTATGAAGAGAGACGTGTTCATTTAATCTAATCTAAATCCTAAATGAAATCCTATTATTATATGCAAATGTAGTCATATTCTAACTTCTAACTACTCCTAATCTAATAGTAATAAAAAACAATTGCAGGCATATAGTTTTACTTATGGAAGCAGAAAGAATTCACATTTCTAAATAAGAAACCATACTATCATACCCATTTGCATATATATGACATTGAATGTGTCTTTGTAATTCAGTTCATAATCCATTCATAACTAGTTCCTACATAACCAATAAACAAAAATGACAAATCGCTAACATCTGTTGAAAACAATCATTCGACAATAGTGCACAATTGCATGAATAGACCATGAATTAGATTCACCCTGTATTCAATATTTTGAAAAAGTTCCTTAGATATAGGTACAAGAAAAATCCAATAGTTTTCAAATCCATCCTCAATATTGATAAAAATATACAATACCCAACTCTAGATTATCCAACCCCCCCCACCCTTATCCAGTCAAGGCAGAATTATATTTATAATATTTTTCAATCATTTCCATTCGAACCATTCCTCATTTGAAAGCTTCACATCCTCTCTTTCCCATGTGGTCACAATCGTTCCTCTTTTTGACTCTTCGCCTCCTTTTCATTCTTATCAAAGCGTGAAAAAAGAATAGTCAAATGACAATAATGAAAATATATAAATTTAGTTATATTTGAGTAAAAGATGGCACATTAGCAGTCGTATAAATCAATTAAAACACGAGAAATTTTTTATGTCAATTAAGCAATTAAAACTACTTCATATTATTCATCAAGTCTCTATATTTCCAAAAATATCTTGTTTTCCTAATTTGGCCATCAAAAACTCGAGTTATGGGCTGCAGAAAAATTCGTGGCCAATATCCAAGCAAACTTGTGTCTCCTCTTTTTCTCAGTTGTTTTTGGGAAGTTATGCTATCAATCTAGAAAAACTAAGTATTCCAACATATTTCTTACACCTCTATCTTTCCAACAAGCCAATTATTGCTCAATTTGGCCACTTGAAACTCAAGATATGGCTCCTGGAAGCGAGCATTCAACAATCATTGATCTCCCCTCCAAGTGAATCTTGATTGTTGATCTACAAACTTATTGTTTTATACCACATGCATTGTGGGAAGGGATTGCAATGGGTTTGTAATGATTTTTCCTCCCAAGGTAATTTGTATGTGAAGTTATGAGTGGTATGGAACATTGAGCCCTCGTTAATGTTGTGTTCATACATGAATCCGGAAAATGAAAATTTGAATAATAAATAAAAATTAAAATTAAAATTAAATAAATAATCCTCTATGTGCAATTCTGAAATCCTTAGGAAATTTTCTTGATGTCTAATGTCTAATTCAAATATCCTGATGGAAATAAACCCAATGGTAATTTCTCAATTGTGAAATATTGATGGTTGAGGAATTTCCATGAACATGAAATATGCCAACCCCAATGGTTAATGTCTGATAGTAATAAACTTGATGGTAAAAGTTCAAAAGTGAAATGTTTGATATCATAAAGTCTAATATTAAATGTCCCAATAGGTGATGTCTCGATAGGTGAATGTCACAATAGTGAAACCCCTGATGGTGTAATGTTTGATGTTCAAAGTCCGATCGGATCAAGAAATTTATCATGCATGAAATGTGAAGTGTTGCATGTCAACTCAATGCTAATGGTCGATGGGATTTTCCATAATTCAAACGATGGAATAATAATATTAATAATAAATGAAATACAAATTCAAGCTTCGAGGAATTAAAAAAAAACATGATTGTGAAATGTCAGGGATGCAAATTCGAAATAAAAACCAAAATAAAAATAAAATGAAAATTTGGGATTAAAAGAAAATAAATAAATAAAATGTGCATGCCCATGTATACAAAAGGAATTTTGGAAATCCGAAAAAAATTAAAAAAAAAAATAATAATAATAATAATAAAAAATAAATAAATAAAAAATAAAAACATGAAAGTGAAATGTTTGGATGTCCATATTTCAGATGGGTAAGGAGAAATTAGATTGATTATAGAAAAGTTGCATCCATATCAATGTTCAACCATGGATCAGGGTTTTGGTTTTGGATCAATGTTTTGACAACGTATCAAGGTTCCACATCTAGATCAAGGTTCTGACTATGGATCAAGGTTCCAAACCTAGAAATCTAAGAAATTTGAAAAAGGTATATTATAAGAAGTTCAGATGTCCAGAATAAAATTAATGTGACAATTAAATTGAAATTTTGAATACAGATATTGAAAATTCAACAATGGCTAGGCTAAATGAGATTAGATTCTAGATAAATAAAATAATTACAATTATGAATGAAAATCGAATTCTAGGTAAGACAACCAACATGGAGTGAATGGGTAATGTGACTTCAAGGTGCCATCAGTAGAGGTCATGAATCCACATCCGACATCTAGGTTGGAAAGAAAAATACTTGTATGATGAAAACTCTGGATGTTCGTATGTGGAATCATGACCTATGTTGATGGAACCTTGAAGTCACATTACCCATTTGTTGCATGTCGCTTGTCTCACCCGAAGCCCAAATTGTCATTCGTAAGTGTAACTATTTTGTTTATCCAAAATTTGGTCTCATTCGACCTAGACATTGTTGAATTTTCAATACACATATCTAAGATTTCAATTTAATTTTCTCATTAATTTTATTTTGTACATTCAGACTTCTCATAATATACATTTTTCAAATTTCCCAAAATTTCAGGTTTGGAACCTTGATTTGTAGTCAAAACCTTGATCTAGATGCGGAACCTCGATATGTTGTTGAAATATTGATCTATAGTCAGAACCTTGATCTGGATCCAACTTTTCTTTAATCATTCTCATTTCTACTTACCCATCCAGAATCTGGACATTTCACTTTCATGTTTTTTTTTTTGGATTTCTGAATTTTCTTTCGTATATATGGGCATGTACATTTTCTTTTTAATCATGAATTTGCATTTTATTTTTATTTATTTTTATGTTTATTTCATATTTTGGTTTTTTATTTATTTTATTTTGAATTTGCATCCCTAACATTTCACAATCGTGTTTTTTTTTTTAATTTCCCTAAGCCTGAATTTGTATTTATTATTATTATTATTATTATTTTATATTGTTTTTATTTCATTTATTATTATTTTTATTATTCCATCATTTGACTTCTAAACAATCCCATCAGCCATCATACATCGGTTTGATATGAAACACTTCACATTTCATGCATGGTATGGGAAATTACCATTGAGTTTTTACCATCAGGACATTTGCATCGGACATTAGACATCGAGAAATTTTCCCATCCCATCAAATCTTGACCATTGGGTTTCTACCATCGAAACATTTTCATCGAACATTAGAAATCAAGAAATTTTCCCAAAGATTTCAGAATTGCATGTACGTGTTTATTTTTTATTTATCTAATTTATTTTATTTTGATTTAGTTTTTCTATTTTTGTTTATTTTTATTTCTTATTTAATTTTTTATTTTCTAGATTCGGGTATGAACATTGCATGGGATAAATGTTCCATACCTCTCATAACTTCACATACAAAGTACCTTGGGAAGTAAAAACATTATAAACCCATTGCAAGCCCTTTCGACTATGGATGTGGTATAAAACAATAAATTTGTAGATCAACGTTCAAGATTGAATTAGAGGGGAGATCAACGGTTGTTGAGTGCTCACTTCGGAAGCCATATATTGTGTTTCAGGTGGCCAAATTGAGCAAGAAAAGGCTCATTGGAAAGATAGAGGTGTAAGGAACATGTTGGAAGAATTATTATGTCCATACTAATAGTAGAAATGCTTGTAAAAAAATATAAAAGATGGGACATGATTTTGCTCGGATATTCACCATGAATTTTCCGCAGCCCATAACTCGAGTTTCAATGGCTAAATAAGGAAAAAAATAACATGTTGGAAACATAGAAACTTGAGGAATAATATAAATTAGATTTTATTTCTTAATTTCATTAAAATTTTCTTGGATTTTAATTGATTTATAGAACTATTAATGTCTCATCTTTTACTCAAATATAACTAAATTTATATATTTTCATTATTGTCGTTTGACTATTTTTTTTTCACACTTTAATAGGAACACGGAGGAGGAAAAGAGTACAAAAAAGGAATGGTTGTAACCACACAGGAAATAAAAGGATATAAATATTCCAAATGAGGAACGATTCTAGGGACAATGACTGGAAAATATTGTAAATTTAATTCCACCTTGAGTGGAGAGGGGGAGGGACTAGATAACCCATAATTGGGTCTTGTATATTTTTATCAATATTGAGGACACATTTGAAATCTGCTGACTTTTTCTTGTACCTCTATCTGAGGAAATATTTATAAATATTGAATACATAGGGAAGCTAATTCATGGTCTATTCGTGCAATTGTGCACTATTGTCGATTGATTGTTTTCTACAAATGTTAGCAATTTTTCATTTATGTCAATTGGTTTTGTAGAAAATGATTATGAATTCAATTGCAGGGATATATTCAATGTCATCTATATGCATATGCGTATGCTTGTATGGTTTCTTGTTGAGAAATATGAATTTGTTCTATCTCCATAAGTAAAACTATATTCCTTCAATCGATGTTTGTTACTATTAGATTAGGAGTAGTTGGAATAGGATTGCATTTGCATAGCATACTAGGATTGCATTTAAGATTTAGATTAGGCTAAATGAACAAGTCTCTCTTTGGAGAGAAATCCGTTTGGTTAGTGACAACCAAGCCCACATACCAGTGGAGATTGTCATACCAAACGAGAGAAAATCTGATTGGAACTTTCCATCGAGCAATACTCCCTCGTGTTGGCATGGGGAATTTTGACCGCATAAAAAAAATGGCACTTTAAGGAGGGTCAGATGACAAGATAACTCTGTGGAATATTTCTTGTTAATTGTTTTTAATTATCAATGGCTCCTTCCAAAAACCCTATATGAATATGTATTTCTGATTTTGTATCTTGTACCACTCCTAGAAAGATAGTTGATCTCTTGTTAAAAATTAAATTTGATGGTGAGAGAGACATTTGTGTCTGAACGTATCATTCATTTCCTTTTTAGTTTTTTTTCTCATAAAATTACTTATGAATATTTCATATGCAAGTTGTTCACTCTTACTTTTGAAGGCCAACTTAAAACTTGGCCTGAGACTTTTCCAGCTACCTCTATTCACACATGGGAACAATTTTTGTGAGAATTTTTGCATGCTTTTGAAAATTATGATTATGGTGAATTGTGTAAAGAAATGTTAGAGCTTAGGAAAGAAAAATATGAATCTTTAGAAGACTTTTATTTAAGGTTTATGCATATTTTCTATAAATTTCATTTGGAAAATATGCCCTCTGTCATTAAATGGTTTCCATATCTAATTTCTCTTTCTAATGAACAAGATCGGTTAATGAGAGAAGAATCAAAATCATGCCTTGATGTCAATTTACATGTTGATTTGGATTCACATGAAAATGATGAGGATACTAATGATTTGGTTGAGCATCATATGTTTGGAGTTTTCTTCACTCTAGGGGATATATATATATATATTAGAGATAATGTGTTATTTTGGAATAAGTATATGTATCCTCCCACCATTCCATTCCCCTAGTCTTCCCTAGTGATAAAAAATAAACCTCTTGTGTAGTCAACTTGAGCTCTAATATTTCTATAGTTGACACATAGGAAGGATTTCCTATTGACAATGAGACACTTTAGTTTACATTGATGGTTATGTCAGGTTTTCATTGTCCTATTTTATCTTTTCCATCAAAGGAAATGGAGGAGGAATATATAGATAAAGTTGAATAAAGTTCTCATGTGCCTGAAAAATCTAACAGACACCTCAAGAATTGAGTAGATCGAGTCTAAAATTTTTATTCATGATTGTGTTCTAGAACAGTCTTTTGTTAGTCTAACTAAGGAAATTCAAGAAGAACATCTTGGGGTCGCCATCATAGATATTTCTACTGATTGTCTACCTAAGACAATTATTGACCCCTCTTACTTTGAAAATTATTTTGATTTTCTCTCATCTCTATCTGTTAGCAATGAACATGAATTTTTTTTGGATAATTTTTTATGTTCATACTTCCCAGTATATAAAAATAAAAATGTTTTTCAGACAACTAAAGAGGAAAATATGGACACATAAGACATGATAGTTAAACACTCTACATCTTTCCAAGAAGAGGAGAATAATGTTAAGGAATAAGGTTTTGATTGTGAAATAATTCCTAGTGTGGAACTTATCAATTCATAATTAAAACCAATCATGAATGTGCTTAAGGAAGAAGAGATACCATTCAAAGATGTTTCTTTTGAAAATGTCTCTTTTTCAAGAGAGAGATTTCATTTCCCTACTTCTTATACTTATTATTTTTTGTATCCTGGTATTTTTAATGGTTTGATTATGCAGGAATTCACCCATGATCCTATTCAAGTAAATTATGCAAGGCCAAACCCTTATGTGGTACTCGATGGTGGTAATTTACATGTAGAATATAGAGAGGATGAGACCTCTTCCCTTGAACTTATTAGTTTTCTACCTTATCAACCTTTTACATGGGATGAAGGAACTGTTGTAACAAACATATGTCAAATTGTTTCTTCTTTTGATTCAAATGCAATCATGATTAATAGAGACTCTCGTTGTTCAAGTAATCAATTGGTTGAGATTGAGGCTAATACATGTGATGAAACAAATGATATAAGTGGCTACCTCCATGGTACTAATATTATACCTTGTATAGTGGTGGAGGATAGTCCATGTACATTATTTGATCCCATTAATTCATGTCAAGTTGTTGGTTATTTAAAATATGAGCCAGGGGAGGCTTGTCAAGAAAATGGGGAACTTTGGTTTGAACCGATTGTTATGTGAGGTTCTCATTATTTTTCTTTCTCTTATGGAATTAAGGATAACATCAGGACTAAGACACTTTACTAAGGTACTAGTCATGATTATTTAATGTATGGTTCTCATCATGTATGCCACACGTTTTTGAATTCCCTCCAATATTTGTATGATGATCATTGTAAAATTATTTTAAGATAGAATTGAAGCGTGTTTAACGAATCTTACATATCTATGTGTCCCATGAATTATAACATCGGCATCTTTCGCATCATGTGTAGATCTTTACCTGATTTAATTATTCCTATTTTGGGTATCTTACTACTCCAATTTATGTTGTTTTTTATGAATGTGTGCTTGCGGATTTGGATTTATATGGATGGATACATTGGAATTATGATTTGACATAGTTCATTTTCATCTAATGTAGTGTAGGATAGAATTAGGATAGAATAATTTAGTTTATTTTCTTTGTATAATTTTATTTTTTTTTATAGTGCGTTGACTTTGGTTTTCAATAAATTCAGTTGTAAAGAAAAGAGAAAAATTAGTTATTCTTATAGGTAAGGATACATTTTTCTCTTTCCAAGATGTATCCAATGAAAAAATACCCTTGACTAATCTTTATTCTAATAAACTACAGTTGTAGATTATTTTCTTTTTAATTTGTTAGTGTAGTCTAATCTTATTTTTTTTTGTCTCTAGTTAGTTTTCTTTTTTCCTTTTATCATTTTAGTAAAAGTTACTTGTTGGTTGAAAAAAACAGAATTTATTAAATGAGATAGAAAGAAATGAATAGCTTGCATGCTAATATTTTTTCTTGGAAGAATTTGTGCAAAATTATTGTTGACCAAAGGAAGCATTTAATCATTTACATTATGAAAAGGAAGCATTTAATCATTTAATTTTCAAATTTTAATCATTTAAATGTTCTATATAAATTTGTAATCATAGCCTATAAAATTACACCTTTAAAGTTTTCATATTATGCCTCCTTATGGACAGAATGTCATTCCAAGTAATGAAAAGGAATCTTTAAAAATGAATAAAACTTTACAGTTCCCTTTTGTTATGAAAATGAACACTTAAGGATTTCCAATTCGATATCTCCATATTAATTGAATTCTGGTTGGAAAGATCTTTATTGGTTGGATTGACTTCCCTTTTGTTATGAAAATGAACACTTAAGGATTTCCATTTTCATATCTCCATATTAATTGAATTATGGTTGGAAAGATCTTTATTGGTTGGATTGACTTTGAGTTTTGATTTTGTTGTCTTGTACACAATTAATGAAAGTTTCAGAATTAAAATTTTTTCAATATTAGATCAATACAACTCCAATCTCTTTTAATGTCTTTAAATGATCATTCGTCTATATGTTTGGAGTTACTTTGATGACTATATTACCTTTTAGTTCGTTTAATTATTTTCAACCAACATGTTTTAATATAGACTTAGCATAGTGGAACTTAGTTGAGTTTTCTTTCTAGTTGTTTGCTTTGATTAGTTTTAGTTTTAGTTTCCATCTATAAATAATATTATTTTTTGATCAAGTCAACCATTTAATGATGAATTTTTCTATCAATCTATAGTATCTTGCTTAATTCGAGTTTCTTCTAAGTAGGTTTTTTTAACTAGTAGAAAAAAACATTCTTCCCTACAAACTAAAAAGATGTTTAGACAGCCACTTAGGACATTGTTTCTCTATAAATGTTTCTAATGAGATGTCTTTGAGAACATTTTTGAGAATCAAACATATTATTCACAAAATTCATTAAATGACTAAATATTTAATCCTAGTCCTATTGATCAATATGATTTTAGACTTGATATTTACTATAACCTTGTTGGGAATCATCTCTCCATCCTTTGAAATTGATGATTTTGAGTCACTTTGGTTACATTTTTTAATAATATAATTATTACCATGGCATAATATTGTTCTCTTAGTTCATCACATAGGTATTTCGAACTCATTTGGATGCTTGGAATTAACAATCATCTTTAATAACAAAGAGGTAGTGAATACCTTGGAGGTATCAATGCAATTTCTAAGATTGTAGGTCTTAAGCTTTCAATATCTTATTTTACCAACACCTTAGCCATGATAGTATGTTTTGATTTATGATTCCAATAAATTCATGAGTACATGATATGCTTCTCTTCTCGAATGTAACTCATGAATTTATTGGAATGTATGTTTTTTTTTTAGCATTTCATGAATTTGAATTGATAGTACCAAAAAAAGATTAAGTTTATTCATAACCTAGAAGGAAAATCCTATATGGGTCAGCTGGAATAAGGATTTTTATTTAATATTAGTTTACTTGATCTCCCCTTCTCATGATATTGTTGGTTTTGATTTATGTATTATGTACTTAGTTCTTTTGTTTGGACATTAATTTGTTTGGAAGCATATCTAGTAGAGAAGCAAGATGCACAGTGGTTCTTTTGTTTGGACATTAATTTGTTTGGAATCATATCCAGTAGAGAAGCAAGATGCACACTCATAAGCTAAGACATTTATTTTTTGTATGTTATGTGATATTTAAGCCTAGAAAATGAAACTTTTAACTTGTCTTCTTATCACACTCTAGGAACTTTATAATATGAGTCTCGAGGATTTCTCCATCATGACAAGCATCAACTCATCACTTATTAGAAATCAAATTATAATCATCTAACTCAATTATGGTTTCTAATATTATCTCTTCATTCACTTATGATGGGAGAATCACTCAATCTACATTCTTCTCTTGAATTATTTGTACTTTATCAAGATTGTCCTAATTGCTTCCATATCCAAAGTAATTTTCTCTTTCCATTTAGAAGGATGAAGATAATAATAAGAATATTTGAAATTATTATCATTAATGTTAAGAGGAAATAGATACATTGGTGAGTGATGTTGGTGGAGATTTTGAATCAAATATTCATTGAATATCTTATCTTTTGTGCATCACAAGGGATTGGTTCTAACAGGTATCAGTAGAAGATGGGTTGATTGATAAGTTGTAATTAAATTTATATGCTTCTACGTGTTTAATTTAATTGAGTCTTATGATGAACAATTTCAGGAACAAGAGTATGTGTCCGAAGATTATAATATTATATCAAGCAACGACACTGAGACTCTTGTTCAAGGAAATATGGTGGGTAAGAAATCAATGTTTATTTCTCAAAAGGAATGCATTTAGAATTTATATTAGTTTACAAGAACAAGTCTCTCTTCGGAGAGAAATCCATTTAGTTAGCAGCAATCAAACCCACATAATGTTGGATATTTTTATGCCAAATGAGACCAGGTCTAATTGGGACTTGCGATCGAGCAATCCTCCCTCATGTTGTCATGGGGAATTTCTCTTGCATTAATAGGTAGCTAGTTTATTAAGTACAAGTGTCAATAGAGGACATGTCTATGTAGTATCTTTGATGAGATCTTGTTGACTAGATAATTGTTGATGGTTACCAAGTGGTTTATAGTTTTATAACTAAATGTATAAGGTACTAGTCAAAACACTGCATGTAGTGGAACTATTTTGGTAACTAAATACTAGAAGTATTCAGACATACCACAACTAACTCTTGGTAAAGGGCCTACTAAAAGGAGAACTACAAAAAATTCCTAAGTTACATTGTTCAAGAGATAAAAGGATTATCATGAAAATCAAATGACTAGATGAGAAATTCGATCAAGAGATATTGATCAACTATGGAGATTTTTTGTAGACTAGAGTAGAAGAAAGTTGTTTGAGGAAAAGATAAACCTCAAATTTGTTTTCTAGGAAAACAAGCATTATAAATGAAACCATGTGGATGTGGAATCCCAAGGGTTGTGAAAAATCACAAATGCAAATATTCATTGGTTGACAATTCTCTAAAATTGGTAGTAAAAGGAGTTTAATCCCCTCTAGATTTGTCCTTAAAAATATTCATGTACTACATATGCATTCTATTATGTATGGTTACTATTATAATTTTCATTTATATGATTAAAGAACATGGTTCAAAGAATATATTTTGAGTTCCATTAGGTAATTTCGACTTTCCCACTAGATACAAATCGTAAGCCTTCAAAAAATATTACATAATATCAAGAAATACCTATAAAGGATTTAGTTTCATCTAAATTCTTTGGATTATGCCACCCAATGTTATCTTCAATATTTTGAAGATCCACTATAATTCCTCTTTTTATAGGTGGCATGGCCCAATAATTCACTTCATTTCTATTAAAATTCATACTTTATAGATGGCATGGCCCAATAATTCAATTCCTTTCTATTAAAATTCATACTTTGTTATATTTTTTTACAACTTATGTTCTCTTATAACTTGTATAGGAAGATACATAATGTATCAATGCTATTCTTTAAAAAAATTATATATTAAAATTTCATAATGGATAATAATTTTTTTAACCATTATTATAAAAAAAATATTCACCAAAAACATAAAATTAATAAGTTTAATCAATTCCAATGGAATTACTATGAACTCATTCTCCTATTGAATTTCAATATCATCCTTATAACTTAATATATAATGCTTTAATATTATAATTATATTAACGAAGCCCCCCGGGATTAGATTTGCATTCCTTCCTTACTCAATGATAATGATATGGCAAGGAAGGATACCATCTAGATTAATGGATATTCGAAGGCTCGAGTGCTTGTGTTCTCGAGATTCTAAGCCTCATTTGGGTATGCTCGTGTAAGTAGACTAATGTTCGAAATAGATCACGGGTCCAATCTTTCTAACCATTTAGAATTGAGAAAAAGGGAAATAAAGTTGTATTTTCCCACCTAAAAAGTTTCCAATGACTAATTTCTTGCTTAAAACAAACTTTGGATTTACCTTTCATGCCTATTAGACGGCACTAGATAATAACTCTTTCTCTATTGTAAAAATGGGTGCAATGTAAACGTCTATGACTTATAGATTAACATATGTAAAGAATAGAAAAATACTTTGCAAATAAATTTTATTCTAGTAACTAAACATTTTGAAAAAAATTGTTTTCTTTGGTATGTTTTGTGTCTATGTGTATAGCGTTTAGTTTAAACATTTTAATTTTTAATTTTTTCTGTGTATGTTTTTCTAATAAGTTTTGTTCAAAATTTATTTAGAAATTTAGAAGGATATTTGGAATTATAGTTTTTAATGTTGAGATTGCATAATTTGAGTGTTTTAGATGTTTTTTTAGGGAGATGAATCGATTTATGCATTTAAAGATGTTTTTTAGGGAGATGAATCGATTTATGCATTTAAAAATGTAATTTCAAGCAATGAAAAATTGTTATTTCACTAACAATTGTATAGCTAGATTTAAAAAACATAGAACATTTGGACATATCTATTTATATAGACCTTGCAAAATAGTTACTTCTCACTTTTACAAACTTGTTAGCTTAAAGTGTGAAATTTTCACTCTTCGCTTTCTTCACAAACCATAATAAATGAATGAAGACGTTGAACTTGACTATTGTCAATAATCTTGTCAACCCTTTGATTTAATCGGAACAATTTTCCTTAAGTTATCTTTTTGAGATAGTCCTTCCAAGATTGTTTCTTTCCCCATTAGAAAATAATAAAGTTTTCTCTCAAAATAATTTATCGCTATTTTTTACAAGGAAACTTGTAAAAATATTTATACGCTATATTCTACTTCTTATTCTAATATGATGGTTGATATTTAGTTCAATTTGAGCCATAAATGGCTCACATCATACAAGTTGATTCAATATGCAATCTCTAAATAACTTTAAATCATAGTTAAGTTTATAAATTAGTTGTAAATATTTACATATATGAAATTTATTGATTGTACTCAATCTGTGATTTCATCTTTCTTCTTTACATTTATGATATTTTTCTTATGGCAAGGTCTCTTTGTTCTAAAAAGGAAACTAATAATTTTCAATGATTTTTGTTCTAGCATGATATGACAATAAAAACTAACAAAACAAAGTTTATGACTCTCAAATCCAAAAAGATTGCTTGCACTAATTTTGTGTATGATAATAATAACTTAAACAAAGTTAATTCATACAAATATCTTGTAGTTGACCTTAATCACAAGCTTAACTAGAATGATAGTATCGAGAAAAGGATTAATGGAGGGTGGAAAGTGTATTTTTGTCTTGAAAACAATTGTGAATAAATTGACTTATGGATGTAGGAAAAAACAATTTCCTCTTTGAGACTCTTGTGATTCTTGTGATCTTATATGGATGTGAAGTTTATGGCTACAACATCTTTAAAGAATCATGGAGAAAGATTGATAAAATCCATAATCGTTTAATAATTTATAATCATAGAATTAAAAGCAATACACCCTATCATATCCTCCTCATAATAGTGGGTCTTCCCCCATTCATAGTATGTTTATCACTAGGTACCTAATGTACAAGCACAAGACAACTAACATGAAAGAGAAAATGCATTCTAATATTGCTCCAAACTCCATTCAAAACCACCTATGACTTGATAGGAGTTGACATAAAGATGTCAAGTCTCAGCTCAATCATCGATATCATTAAAAATAATATTACATCTAAAATTAAGGAGAAAATGT